>NW_015449943.1:574631-600140 GCF_000239435.1 Tetranychus urticae | reverse complement strand
TACGAATACAAAATCTGACAACACAAGCTAGAACTTTCTTTGTATAACTTTTAATGATTCAAAAGGTTCAGTTTGCTATAGTTCTTGATAAAATCTAATGATTAAACAAAGAATGATGACTGTAGATACTACTATTCTCGAGATATCGGGGTTCAAACTTTTCAGGTCAATGTCCAAAATCAAGAGAACTGTTGATAAATTGAAAAAAGTGTTCGATCGATGCTATGAACCAACAATTTTTATCGACAAATAATAAGTTTCAGATCTCTAGCTATTATGGTCACAGAATGGCGGAGGTTTAAAGGAAAATCGAAGTGATATCGCAGTGATCTATTGCACAGAAACAGAGAATTTTGTTTTCCAAAATAATTGCATTTTCTGTTTAGCCATCAAAAGATACCTCAGAAAAATAAGTTTCATGAAAAAATCTTGTCCCATAATTGAAAAAAAGGCGATCGAAGTTTGCACTTTGACCTCGATTTTCTCGAAAACTGTCGATCGGAGAAAATTTTTAATGTCACTAATGGATTCAGTTTTTATGGGCCTACAAACTTATAAAGTTCGAACTCTTAACTCGAAAGTCAGAATTTTTACCCATACTCCTTTGAATTTTAATTGAATATTAAACTACGAGTACTCTTTTGAGGAGATCCGGTATATTTCCATTATTAGAAATCTAAGGTATGAGGTCAAAGACTAAAAAATTGCTTCGGTCGTTTTCGACGGCTCCTCGTTCAATGCGCAATTGGAAGTGTCTTCCCAGATTTCCTCGCAAGTGAGCTTTCAATCCTGGCCATCTAGCCCTTTGATAATGTCGATTTGGCTTGAGAGCGTATAAACTGGGCATCGAGACATCGGGATTAAAGATTGTAGCCAATCTGTCTCTGAATTGTTCAGCATTAAGAGCATGAGGATTTATTGGTACAGTATGACGACCATTCTGTAAATAAACAAACTCCATCGAGAAGCTGATGAAGATAAAGAAGATAAACGTGAAAATGACAGATGACAAAGAAGTTACTTACTCTTTTCAAGAGATCCGGTATCGAAAATAGTTAAATTGTTGAGGAAAGTTGAGTCAAATGAGCAAGCAATCCGATTTCTTCAAGATAAACTTTCAACTTTCATGGGACTTATTCAGACTAACAAACCAGCAAATGAAGACAAACAAGAGGTGTCTACTATGGTTCGTGACTTAATTAATGGTTCATACAATGATACTCAACTTGAAAAAATGTGCTTCAGCCTATTCCATCAATTCAATCAAAGATTTCACAGTTTGAAATTCACCATAACAGATACTGATATCAATCACGACAAGGAAAAGGAAACGATACAGTAAGGTTTAAACTTTTTTCCCCTCCAAAAAGAGTTACCACATTTTTACTGATGTAACTTTTGATGGTTAACCAGAAAATGCACTTATTTTGAGAGATAAACATTTCTATTACTGTACAAAAGGTAACTTAGATTGTCAAAATAAGTGCATTTTCTGGTCGACCATCAAAAGAAAAATTATTTAAATAATTTTCATTAAAAAAATCCACTCCCATAATTAACACAAATAAAGTTCAAAATATTTGAAATTGCATATCAAAAGCTCA
This sequence comes from Tetranychus urticae, assembly GCF_000239435.1. The sequence goes on along the minus strand of NW_015449943.1, from coordinate 598,536 downwards.
GACTACACTGTTTGCAGTAGATCTAGTAAAGGTTATTCGGTTAATTGTTTCAATTGTTTCTTTTTCTTCTCATTGTTATGGTAATATATTGATCACTTTGATGACAATATCTTTCATCGGTCAAAGTGATTAAAGGTGAAAATTAATTCCTCCTGGTTTCAAGGGTTTAACCATTTTTGAGTGATTCAGGTGGAATCAAATTCTGGTTTTTATTGGTTCACTTCAAAAGGTTTTATCAATTCAATATAATTTACCTTTTTGAATTGAATGATTTGTTATGATTACGATTGATGATGATAGCTAGTGTAAGAGGCTTAACCAAATGATGAACATAGGTGTAAATATCTTCGCCGTAGATAGAGGTTAGAGAGTCCGTAGAGGTTATTATATCTTTTAATATTTTCACTGGTTCCATAGTCAAATCTTTTGAAATCACCAGACACAATATGTTGACCAAAATGAACCAGATTCCAAACGGATGAACCAGCATATCCATGAGATCGGTAAACATCAACTCGACTGGAATTCGACTCTTCAAAATTATAACCCATTAAAGGGTAAATAAGTTTTTCACAGACTTTGGGTTCCCATCGACCACAAGCAACTTGCTCGGTCATCTTTAAGATAAGAGTGTTTGCATTCAATTCACCAACCGATTTACGTAAACCTCAAAGGACAAAAGGAACAAATGAAGCTATCCTTAATGATAACATTATATTGTCAACAAAGCAGACTGGGGCCATGGCGATAAAAGGTTTGACCATCAAAGAGTAATGTGGTTGATCGGTCAGCAATCCAAACATCATGAGTTGATTTTAGGGTCGAGTTTTGTTAGACACTTGAATAGTAATTTACAAGGTAAATCATACTTACCGAAACCAGTTTTCATACTTGTTTAGGTCACACCTTACAAAGTCCAGTTTACAAGGTAACATTTCTGATTTGTTTAGTTTAACCCTTCAGTAACCCAAAGTAAGGTCAACCTTTGTCCACTTGTCTTTGTTGTTTATTTCTATTCAGATATACCTTGTGCTTTATTCTTTGGTTCTTTATACCTTTATACTTTGAAAATGTATAATAAAAATGATTGCGATAAAAGTAAGTTGGAATTTTTGAAAATCTTATTATTGAAAAACTTTTATTCTGTTTTCTTTTAGCTACAATAAAAGTGCAAGTATCGGATGCTTACCGAATTATTATTATCGACTGGTCGAAGAATATAAAGAAAGAAATATTCAGACAGGTAAATGTAAATAAAAAATATCACTTCTCTCTTTAATATTCAATTATTATATTTTCCATGTTTCACAGCTGGCAGAATTCACTGGAATATCAATAGAAAAAACACAGTCTATTTCATTTTCGAAGCCACCTGTTGGAAACGATGTTAATCCTCCAAATCCTTTTCTTCGTCCTACTGGTGACTTAGCAATTTGCCATTTTGAAAAATCGTAATGTCAATTAATATTTTTGATAATTTGATTCTGTTCATAGTTATATTTCTTTTTATTCTTATTTATCAGGTTCTCCAGACCTGCAGCCATACCTCAAGGTTACTATCTGTATACAAAGGAAGATTACAGAGATAAATTCTTTAGAGATGGCGATTGCTTTGCTCTCAATACAAGAATGTTTATGACATTCACTCTGGATAAATTCAACGTTCAATATAATTTAGTGCATCGAGATTTGATTGATGAAACTGATTGCAACCAGTTGTTTTGTCATCATATAAGTAAAAAAGCTTTTTTGGATAAACAAGCTAAAATAAGTAATTCAGATATTGAATCTTATCTAAGAAATCAGCCTCGTCCAGTTCCTATTGTTGAAGATACCCTTGACGAAGAATTCCATGCTGCTAGGGTTATTAGACAGAGGGAAATCCATGCGGATTTGAATATTGGACAATATTTTCATTCCTATTGCAGGTTCTTTTCTGATGGAATGTTTCCTGTACCAAGCCCTCGTATCTACTGGCCGAATCGGGGTTAACTCAGATCATAACAGATTTTTATTGTTTTAATAAACTTTGATTTAACATTTTGCATCAATGAGACTAAAAATCTATGTAAGGGAGTAATGTTTTTCATTCATTAACAATAAAATCTTTTCTAGCTTTTTCATTAATCTTTCACATTGATCCAAGCAGAAACGATACTTTTTATACAAATTAGTTCTAGTAGAAATTTGGCGCTTCTTGTTCTTTGATCACAAAAACTCAATTCAATATGTTAGTACTCTGGCTAGATGGCTCTGGAATCAGGTTTTACAGCCACGTTTTTGAGGTTTTCATCTGCCTGTTACAATTTGGGTTTAATTTGTATTTTCTTAATCTAATCAAGGCAATAATTAAATTATGATTCCAACCTTTACTGATGTTCGAGAATCTGACGAGGTAAATTAATTTCTGTTTTTATTATTTTAGGATTTTTATTAATGACTTCTGTTTACCTATCATTTCCACCCTTTCACACCCGAAGAGCTTCGTGATTATTTCAATTCACTTGGTGCTAATCATACTGAGAAAGATGAGGATGGTTTTCTCAAGGATTTGACTAAAATTATTGAAGTTTGTGATCTATGTTTCAAAGAGGATAAAGATGCGGATAAACAGTCTGTTTTAAATAGTATTGTTTCCTTGCTTATCCAAGTACCGCAAACCAATCCAATATGCAGTGAATTGGTGAATGCTTTCTATGCAAAATTGGTGGAAGTCTCAACTTCTAATATTGCCTTGATTTGCATTAAAATATGAGTGTGATTAAACTTAGGCTATTTAGATTGATGCATTATGTTGATAATCATTTCATCAAACATCTAATTTACATTTATTTTTATTTGAACAGATTACAAAATCTTTTTGAAGGCACAGGCGAAAACCCTAAATTAAACTATGATATTTATATGATATTAGTCTAGTTAAAATTTCTGGCAGTATTGGTCAAATTGACTTGGTTTATCATGATCTGCTTAAGGTTTGATCAACATATAACAAGGATAATGTCGGATTAGACAAACTTCAAAAATTGTTGAGACTTTTGCATGAAGTCCTACTCAATGATGACAGGTGTGTTTTGTTTTTTATTTTTATTACACTAGTTTCACGGATATCTTTTTTTTGATAAACGCCATCTACTATACGTAAGATGCTAAAGCATACTAGCACTATATAGTAGACGGCGCTTATCAAAAATTGCCTTATGTGTGAAACTGGTGTACTGCATTCGCACTAATTCGCATTCGCATTTATTTTTTCTTTAATTATCCAGTCATGAAGCTTCCAAAGTGATGATCGAATTGTTAGGAACTTACACTGAGGCCACTGCATCTCAAGCACGCACCGATGCTCACCGTTGCATCGTTTCATTCATATTGAACTCAAACACTTTTCTAATGGATCATCTTTTGACCCTCAAGCCAGTCAAATTCCTTGAGGGCGAAGCAATTCACGATCTTCTCACTATTTTTGTATCTGATAAACTCAATGGATACATACAATTCTATGCCGCACACAAGACTTTGATTGAAAATTCAGGATTGTCATATGAACAGAATCTCCATAAAATGGTACTGTTGAATTTCATGCAGGTGGCTGAAAGCAATAAAGAACTCTCTTTCCAGACCGTCAAAGAGGAATTACAATTGGGAGATGAAGATGCAGAGACATTTGTCATTGACAGTAAGTTGCTTTTTGAATGATAAAAATATGTATAATATTTTTTAGGCTAACCTATTTCCATATTTTTACAGTTTTGCGAACCAATTTGGTGAACGCAAAAACGCATCAAGTAAACAAAAAATGCCCGGTCACCTCTACAATACATCAAACATTTGGCTTACAACAGTGGCAACAATTAAGAGACACTCTAACCCAATGGCAAGCAAATCTTATTCATGTCCAAAATACCATAGCTTCCGCAATTTGTGCGCAATATGAAACAATGACTCCAATCAACTCTAATCCGATACCATCTTAGGCAAACTAATTATCATTAAAGATTCCATCAAGGTTTAATATCATTTTCATTGTTTTCCTTCATTTCAACTCTACAAGTTTTTATAGTAGCCAATTTGAAGTTATATCCTTTAGAATGCGGGTCTATAGTGATTTGTCTTGGGTCAATTAAGCAGTTAATTTAATATTGTTTATGGCATCTCTATCAAATACAATCGGTAACCTCTATTTTAAATTATTCATGCCAAGGAAGACTGGACATCAAATCGGATCATTGTATCATTGACTCTTCTGTTGTCATCACGTTTGGGACTTTTCGGTCTGACCGAAACTGATGCTGATATAAACTCGTGTACCCAGCTTAAAATTATCCGGGAAAAATGTTTATCAGTCATCGACAAATACGGCATTTCAGCTATTTTGAGGCCTCCTCTTTACAAATGTGGATCGTGGCTCGAGATTTGTTGAGAATCAACGAATGGAAACTTTTCACGGCCTTATTACAATGCGCCAATAATATTTATGAATTAACAAATACATGTTGTGTATGCATGCATTTAGATCCCTTTTAGGACCAGTTTTTGATCGAATCAGATTTCCACTGATGAAAATACCTGAACTGGTAACAGTTAATAGAAGTGATTTGGCTCTAAACAAGAGTGAATATGAATTAATTTTAAGTTACCTATTAGATAATCCAAAACCTCCAATTCACTTTCCAATTACACCAAGATCACCATCAGGCATGGTTGCGGAAAGATCCAAATCTTCGAAAATGGTTATGTTTACTTCTTATCCTCAAGAGGTCCACTAAATAGACTTAATTGTCGATCAACAGGTTCGATGCATTGGCAAAGGAATATTTACCGCCAATTTTCATCATTTGTCTATTGGTAAAACATTAATCAATCTGCAATTATGGTATTTTGCTGGAAGGGAAAGAAATTTTTAGTTACCCAGCGATAAATCCATGGATCTTTGTCCCATCAATCAATTTATCAAATAATTTTATCTTCATGCATACATCTTTTATTGAAAATACGTTATCCTCTAATTATTATTCTTAAACATAACAACTGGCGAAATAATACAATTTGTTACGTATTTGTAAACCTAATTTAGCAATCTCACTCAATTGATTTTTCTTTAATTGTTTACTACTTTTAGCTAAATAAAGCATGAAAAAAACGATTAACCAACAGTTCAGCTCAATTTTGTTTATTTAACTTACTGTGTGAGGCAAAAGTCAGTTTGACCTGGAGATCGACTATTCACCCTTGAAAGTGAGCTTCACAGGACCAGAATTACGATGATTGGCTGGAATTTTTTTTATTCGAGAAAATGTAATTCGCCTCGAAATTATGCATTACGCTGAAAAAATTATGTTCCCATCTAGAGCTGTTCGAAATGTATCGATTTAAAGTTTAAACTGACTTTTGACTCACACAGTATTTGATTGAAACAAAAAATTCAATCTATTACTATTATTAATAAATCAAAGTCTTACAAAACTAATAGTTTATACAATTCAAGCTTTTACAAATAATTTTGTTAATTTACTTCTATAATGAAGATGCAGATAGCTGCAAGCTAATTGCCATTTGTGTAAGAATACAATTAAAAAACACTTAAATTTATAAATTGATTTATTGATGTTCATTGAATGTTTACAATAGCACTTCATAGGCTTTGAGTTTTGTTTAACTAATGTTGTAAACTAATACATTAATTAATGCCTAATGTACTTTAAACAGGTTTCTTGGCTTTCTTCAGCAACAATTAGTTAATTTATATTGCAATTTTTTTCTACTTTATGGCTCTTGATTTTTATATTCATTTTTTTATTTTTTTATATATATGACGAATTATGTTAACTTTGAACATTACAATTGTAAGGTTGTTACTAAAAAGACACAACAATCACATTTATACACAAATGGGTAAAACTGGGTAAAAATTTACTCCTTTCAAATTTAGACTCTAATGGTTTGCAAACTGCACCCAATTGTGGGATTGAATTTCTTTAGGCCATGATTTTCGAGGAAATCGAATCCTAGACAATTAAGACAGTTGTCAGGTTACACAACGCTTCAACTGAATTCCATTAACAGTTTACAAAGATATTTACCATTTAATTTATAATGAAAACCTCTGATTCTGTACCGAAGTATTTAGTACCAGCTTTAAGAAACTCTTTAAAGCTCAATTGTACACGATCTTAACAGTTAATTGGATGAAAACAGTAAAGTACAAACAATTTCAATCGCATAAGTCCAACTAAGAAGCTATAATGAGCAATGTTGAGTTGGATTGTTGCTAAAAAGACAACAATCACATTTATGCACAAATAGACAAAACACTGAAAGAAAAATGGGCAAAAGCGGGTAACATCATATTGATTTCAAATTTAGACTATTTCTGATTGTTAGGAAATGAAAGCTGAGTCCTTTCATGTGGTTTAAAGTTTCTCTGGTCCACAGTTTTCGAGGAAATCGATTTTAAAGTTTAGACTTCGATCGTCTTTTGTACAATATTGGAAGCAGATATTTTCATGAAATTCATTATGCTGATGTAACTTTTGATAGTCAATCAAAAAATGCATTAATTTTGTGTAAACTATCTTCAGTAAAACAGATTAGTTCGATTTGTAGGGAAAGCGACCGCATTCTATAACCATAAGATTTAGAGAACTGGAACTTATTATTGAACCACAAAAACTGTTTGGAAACATTATGATTCAAATGCTTTGCTCGATTAAACAATTGTTCTCTTGATTTTGGCCTTTGGTCTTAAAACTTTGACCCTCAATAATTCGAGAATGGCATCACATACTATCCTCATTCTTTCAACAATTTAATCCTTCACTGATTAATAACGCAATTTGATTAAAAAACTTTCTATTAGCGCATTAGGGTCATGATTTTGGGTTGTAAATGTAAAAGCAAACAACATAAGTAACAAATAAAACTCATCTCAACCCATTTCTTGTTGCACAAACCATCTTTCTGGCTAAATGAAATACAATGAGTGCTGCCGAAATCTCCAACATTTGCGTAAAGATTTGAGACTTGGCAGGTTTGTGAGGACATAAACCTAAGTCCCATGGTGCTATCAAATGATTTGTTCGATGGCTAGTTATGGACAAAATCGTGGTCAAAGTTGAAACTTCAATCGGCTTTCAATCGGCTTTTTTTCCGCTATGCAAGCAGATTTTTTCATGCACCCTATTTCACTAATAAGTATGCAGATTATGATCAATTTGAGAAGTAAACTTTTCCGTTTCCTGTAAAGCGCATAAGTTCGATTTTCATGCAAATCGACTTTTTTCTGTGACTGTGAAAGTTAAAGATCTAAAACTCATAATCCTTAAATAGAAACTGTTTGCACACACCATAACATAAATATTTTCCTCAATTTAACGATAATTCACTCTATTTTGGCCATTGGGCTAAACAACTTCAAGTCTCGATAATTCGAGAATGGCCTAAGTTACAGTCATTATTCTTTGACCAATCATTAGATTTGGTTATGAACTATATTATCGCAAAGTAATAAATTATTCAAGATCGCACTTAAAAAGTTATAGCCATTTATTAACTATGTTGTCAGATTGGAAACTTGATTATTAAAGTTGAATGGTTACTTTAACACAGTTTTATATGTTAGAAGATTATTCATTATTAAATGAATTTTTACGACATCATATCATATTATAGCCTATGACAAGACCTAGTATTAGAACTAAAAATGAAGATCGTACGTGCTATCTTGCTCGTAATATCGATGCTCAAAGTTAGCAGGCCAATGGCCAAAATCAAGATAACTGTTTCCGAATCGGCAAAGGTATCTAACGCATGATGTGTACAAGCAATTTTCATGGATCAATATTATGTTTCAGATCTCTAACTCTTATAGTCACAGAATAAAGTCGTTTTAACTACAAATCGAACTGACCTGTTTTAAAGCGAACAAAATGTTTTATTCCACAGAATAAGTGCATTTTTTGGTTGATAATATAAATTTACATCAGCAGAATGAATTTCATAAGAAAGTCTGGTCATACAACTGCACAAAAGGCGATCGAAGTTTCAACTTTAAAATCGATTTCATTATGATCAAAAAATTTTTTCGACAAATAATAAGTTTCAGATCTCTAGCTATCATGGTCACAGAATGCCGGAGGTTTAACCGAAAATCGAAGTGATCTGTGATCACAGAAAACAGAATTTTATTTTTCAAAATAATTACATTTATTTTCATGGAATCAACACTAGCCTATTATTCAATCTCTACAAATAGATTGAGGTTTTTAATTTAAAACCGAATATAGTTAAGTTTATCTATTTTGTTAGATATTATATGTTGACCAGAAGATATTTTTTGAAATGTATGAAACGGTGTAAATTTAAATCATGCTAAAATTAAAGTAAAATAAATTAATCTTTATCACATATCAATAAAATTTTCAGATTTTTCGAAGATAAAAGAAAGCATAAAATCTGTCATTATGTAATCAACCACATAAATTGTGATAGCCTAGGACAGCTCTCAACATCTAAAGTAATAGACAATTTTTTTCATTGTTTTGGGTATTTAATTACCTAATAATTAAAAAATCCAGGAAAAAAAATAAAAATTTATCCTGATATTCACAAAATGATTGAGCAATTGGAAAAAGGAATCACTCTTCATCTCGAGCAACTCTAATATTGAGATTTAAATATGGATCAAGTAATGGGTCATGGTCAGCATTTTCCCTTCCAAGTTTCAAGAAGTAATGGGCTAAGGTGAAAACAGTAAAAATCGCCAGAAAACCGATAACTTTTCGGTTTAACAATCTATCCTTTGAGTGATAATCCATCATTGTGTTTGGTAATGTTATGTGATCTGAAATAGAAATGAAATGAAAAAATAAGTGATTTCGGTTGAAATTTTGAATGCAAAACATTTTTCGTCATGAGATTTACCTAAACCATTTTGAAATTAGTTCTAAAGGTGATTTCCGACGATATTTATCCTCATCGATATCTAAAAATGTATTGACATTGCTTGGATTTATATTACTAAGCACGATTATATCCCTACTTTCACCTAGTTCTAGGCTTGCGTGGCTTCACTTAAATTTGGACAGGGCAGGTCACAACTGGTTTTTGAGTTAACATTTCAAGTTTGAATTCTGGATAACTGGCTTTGTGGCTCAAACAAAAGAGTTAGCTTTGACCACATTTTGTTGTGAATTGGTTTATAGAAAGTTGGAAAATCATTCTTTTTTGTTATAACGATCCATCAAAATTTTATTTAAAATGAGTGAAAACAATGATAAATCGAGTAAAATTACTATTAAAGTGAAACTAATTGATGAGGATTACCAAAATATTACAATTGATTGGTCAGATGAAAGCTGTGAAAATAAACAGCAACTATTCCTTCAAAAGGTAAGCACAATACTTCTTGTGTTTTTAATTATTTAATTGGCCATTACTTCTTGATAATTTACAGATTGCATCCTTTATTGGTTTACCAGTTGGGTACATACGTAGTGTTAAAATATACACCCCAACTCAAAACAATAGCCTTTACAATCAAGAAAATCACTTACGAAATTCACCTATCTCAGAACTTCTCACACCGATACCAGTGAATGAAACTTTTAATCAAAGTCTAAATGATGGCGACTGTTTCTTTCTTCTTGCATTACTTGGTTTAATAAATCACGAATGTTTTTTCGATTTCCAAATTTGTCTTTATAACCCAGAAATGGAAGGTATTAGTGCTATACAGTGTGACAGATTCATTTGTCATTACACAGTTACCAGACTTTGGCTGAATAAAAGAAAAAAAATCATACTAAATTCTGAATTAATGGCGAAAATCAGAGCTGGATTTCCTGAACAAAGATATTCGTATGATGGCGATGAATGGGCGAAAACTTTAGTTAACTTCAATATTAGACAATATTATACTCCATGTTGTCGTTTGATGATGGGGATATTTCCACAGAGGAGTCTTTATTTACGGCATCGGGGTTAATACCATCTGATATGTATGATTTGATCATTTTTAACTTAACTTGCAACTTATTTAATGTAAAAAAATTAGATACTTTGGTCCAAAGTCTTTGGAAACAAATTGATCGCCACCTTTTGAGTTAAAAATGAATCAGCATCAGTCTATATTGTCACCATCATATCATCTGATATTAAAATATTCAAAGTAATTTTACTTCAAAGGTGCTTCTCTTTTTCAATAATACAATTATTATAAAACCTTTTTTTGTTTTCCAACTAATTAATTTAACTTTTACAAGCCGTGTTCCATCTAATTATTGTCAATTGCGTGATAATAAACAAAGCAATATGTTAATGGCTTTGTTTTTCAAGTTCAACAGTTCCGTTTCTTAAGCCTTTACAAATAATCGTCAACATTAGTTGTTTACAGTGCTCTTGATTGTTACAAAATGTAATGCTTAAAATGTACTTGAGCTGTTTGGAAAGTGGTATCATTAGTTCTGTTAATGATTCCATAGTTGGATTAGTCGACAAAACCGAGCCGAAAGTTGATAAAGTGGATAAAGATGACAAGAAAGATGTTAAAAAGGAACCAGCCGAGACAACCAGCAAAAAATTACCAGATGATAGTGTGGATAAGCCAAGTGTTAACCACCCAACCCCGATGGAACTCCAGCAATTAAAAATGGTGATAAGTTGAAAATTGGTGTATTGCGAGGGATGATTGAAGATCGTATTTCTCCATGGGCGACTTATGTGGTCCAACCCGAAACATCTATAATCTATGATCAAGTATTTTATAATCCAAGTGAGAGATATACGGACAAGAGCAAGAAACCCTCAGCACCAACTAATATCAAAATTTATCAAAGTCACGTTGGTATCAGCAGCCCAGATTATCAAGTTGCAAGTTACGATTATTTCAGAGAGAAAGTTCTTCCCCGGACCAAGAAACACGGTTACAATGCGATTCAATTGATGGCTATTATGGAACATGCATATTATGCTTCATTTGGTTATCAAGTTACTTCATTTTTTGCACCCTCTTCCCGCTATGGCACTCCCGATTAGCTTAAACGTCTTATCGATGAAGGCATTTACGTTCTTTTGGACATAATTCACAGCCATGCTTGTAAAAATGTAGACGATGGTTTGAATCGTTTTGATGGAACCAATAGTCATTATTTTCATGACGTCCCAAGAGGTGAACATACTCTTTGGGATTCGCGTTTATTTAACTACTCCAATTGAGAGACACTTCGTTTTTTACTCTCAAATTGTCATTACTGGCTGGAAGAGTTCCAGTTCGTTGGTTTCCGTTTTGATGGTGTAACATCAATGCTTTATCATTCACATGGTATTAGACATGGTTTCTCTGGTGATTACAATGAATACTTTGGCCTTAATACGGATACCGAGAGTTTCAATAATTTACAACTGGCCAACCATGAAATTCATCATTTCCATCCCAATGCAGTTACCATAGCTGAAGATGTTTCCGGAATGCCTGCTCTCTGTCGACCCATTTCAGAGGGTGAAGGAGGTTTTGATCGTTTAGTTGTGGAAATTCCTGATAAATGGATTGAATTACTTAAAGAGTGTAGCGATGAAGAGTGGAATATCGGTAACCTTGTACATACTGTTTCAAATCGTCGTTGGAAAGAGAAAATTATTGCATATGCCGAATCTTATGATCAGGCGTTGGTTGGTGGATAAAGAAATACTCATCATCATTCACAATTTACATCATTGGCCACAAAAATCAATATTATTTTAACCAAAAAAGTCACAAATAAAACTTTTTTCATAGAGAATCGCAAAATATACTTGAAGGCCTAATATTTCAAAATGAAAGTAATGAGAGTCACCTAGGTTACATTCATATGACAATCCTATTAGCGCCATAACTCGAAATCATAAGATTCTTGAAAACTGTTTTTGAGAAACATTCATAGACAAAGAGATCTTAGTTTAACCTTTACACACTCAGGTGATCTACTTTTGACTACAATCCTTAAATGAAAATTTTATCATTCATCTTATAATAAACTTTTATATAATTTGTACATGAAATATCAATTTTTTGTAGTGAAATGAATGAAGAAATTAGTAGGAATTCTGATAAAAGTAAGTTTTGTTTTTTTTCCACTCAGTTTTAAAATACATGTAAATGTACCTGTAAAACATTTTGTCATATCGAAACTCAAAATATACTTGACACACTAATAATGCAAAGTAAAAATATTGAGAGTCACCTAGTTTAGATACATAGGACTAAACTTGAAATCTCGGCGAAGCTTCTTGGGGACTGGTTTTGAGAAACATTCATAGACTAAGAGATCTTAGTTTAACCTTAACACACCCAGAAGCTGATCTACTTTCATTTACAACTTTTTGCCCTTAAATGGAAATTTTATCATTTATCTCATAATAAACTTTTGTAAATTTATACCAACAATATTATTTTTTGTCGTAAAATGGATGCCGAAGATAACAGGTGTTCTGATAAAAGTAAGTTTTGTTTTTAATCGACTCAGTTTTAAAATACATGTATTATGTTCTTTGTGATGCTTAGTTACAATAAAAGTAAGGCTATCGGATGAGGATTATCATGACATTGCAATTGATTGGTCAAATGAAAGTTTTGATTTCAGGAAACAATTGTTTCACCAGGTAAGTCAAAAAAGACAAGAAAATGGATAATTTTTAGTTACACTTTACTTGTATCTATAGTTATCAGCATACACAGGAATACTAGTTATACATCAAGAGTATGTCAGTGTGTACAATGTAGATGATCACCGATGTGCCGGTATAAAAAACGCCGAATGCAGAAACGGGTAAAATAATTTTATTCAACTTCAAGATCTCTTGCTTTCTTGAAATTATATTTGTTTCATTTATTCTTTAGATATGGGAATGACTATTATGGTTGGAGATATGATACCAAAGAGCGCGCAATGAGAGCTTTGCATGATGGCGATTGTTTTCTACTTGAAACAGAAATGGTGTCAGACGGTTTTTATCCTGGGATTTACTGTATGTATGAACTGGTACATAGAGATCACGTTAGTGAAACTGGATGTAACCATCGTTATTGTCATTATTTGGGTAGTCGACCTATTACAAAGAAAATTTTAGAGCTGATAAATTCAGATTACTTACAAAAAGTTTTGGACGTTGAAGGACAAACAGTGGAGGACAGAGATACGATTATAAATAGAATGCAACTTAATTTGAACATTAAACATTTTACAGAGCTAAAGTGTAGTGCAAAGATTTTATTTTATCCACGTTTAGGGTTGCGGATACATAGTAACTATTTACGTTATCGTGGTTGACCAAGCAAGCCTGAACGAGTCCAACCAAAAAAGAGCATAAAAAATGATTTATAAGAAAAAGTGGGGACAAATCAGAATCTTTATTCAGAAACAGAAAACATCACTTATCAATAACTTTTTGCATTAAAAGATGAAAATTTAAAAAAATATTTGACTACTATTATATTTTTATAAGTAAACGCTTCTTCATTTCTGGGAGGATCTGATTTGAAAAAAATTACATTCTGATGATATTGGAACAGCAGATTTGCGGTAAGTCTTAAGAATTCCTCGTCGGCTCACTTCTCTTCTCATTAGCCACAGCTAGTTTCGGCTTAAGCCGAGTGGCTAATCAACAAAACTTAATATTTAAGAGTTAAATGCAACAATTAACTCTGTTATACAGCCCAGTCAGTTATATTTATATCATCTAGTAATTATGAATCATTTTTTTACAACTCAGAGATCATTTTCGAATCAGTAATGCATTGTCAAAATGAAATTGCATCATTTTCATCATTGAATTCAGGAAAACTGAAATTAAGACGAGACTTACGTTTGTTAAGCTTGTGGAATTGCTATTATCTTTAAATTAAGTGAATAACAAAGTTAATTGTTAAATTTAACTCTTAAATATTGAGTTTTTTTGATTAGCCACTCGGCTTAAGCCGAAACTAGCTGTGGCTAATGAGATACCAGATTTGCTAAAAGTGCGAAAAAAGAAGTGCCGATTATTCACTTTTGAAGCCTGAGAGTTTGGCATTAAATCAGCAATTTTTAAAGTATTTTAAATTCAATTTTCATCAATGGCTGCAATCAAAGTGCTTGTGGAAACCTAATCAATGTGTACTGTTTGACAACACTGGTTATGTCACTTATTAGGCATTGGGATCATTTTATATTCAATGTCTTTTATGATGTTATTTTATTGGCGCATCTACATTGTCGCCTCTCGAACAACACGTGCCTTGAAAAGAGGTTATAAAACAACCAAGACGGGCGACTCCGAGACTGATGGATCATCTGACAAACGGTTAACTCTTCGCATGCACCGAGGCTACATTTGTGAAGATACAGGGTCCAATGCAAGTTCAGAGACACCATCCTTGATGTCCTCACTGTCCACTGATGTTCATAACTGTCATCAACTTCACCCAATCCATGGTCATTCCCATGCACACCATCATAATGTTCAACATTCACACCCTCATTCTCATGCTCAACACCATCATCACTACCATTCATCTAACCACGAGTACACAAACAAACATCAAGTAAATTGTACATCATTCATGAAAACTAGTCCTAAACTGGCCAAATCTTTTTCAGTCCAAGTAAGCTTCAAGGTTATAATAATCGAGTTGATGATAATAACAATTCACCAAGTGAAATGAGCAACATTAGTAGCGTCAATAACAATAACAATTTTAACGCTTTAAACGATACAAACAATAGTCATAGTAATATTAGCGGCAACGCTGCCAATTCTGGTTCAACCAACATCAACTCTTGTGAATCTCATTTTGGTAATAATCTGGTTGTTCCTAAATTCACTCCAGGTAATGCCAATGCAGGTAGTGGAAGTGGCAGTGGTGGAGGTAAAGGTCGTCGTAAAACACCCATAACAGTCTATAGATCACCTCGGTTGCAGGTCAATTCAATAGCACTTGAAGGGTCTGGGTCATGTTGTGAAGCTGATGGTCAAAAGCGTCGATCAACCTGTTCACTGGCTTCTTCTTGCAGTGGTTTAACTTCATTAACTGGTGTTGAAAGTTCACCTAGTCATACACGAGACTCTGGTCGATCCAATGCTTCCAAATCGGTTCGCTTCAGTCGAAGGGCCAACACGGGTAAATGGCAAACTCGAAGGTTACTCGCTGAAACGAAAGCTGCCAAAACGGTTGGAATAATTGTTGGTGGATTCATCATTTGTTGGTTTCCCTTTTTCACCATCTACTTGATTCGTGGCTATTGTCGTGATCAAAATTGTGTCCCCAAATTGTTGCTCACCATATTTACTTGGTTGGGTTACACAAATTCAGCTGTCAATCCCATAATTTATGGACTTTTTAGTCGTGACTTTCGTCGAGCTTTTAAGAATATCATTTGCAAGTGTAAATATTCAGAGGAAACTGGTGTCACTTCACTTATCCGTCAAATTCATTTGCCCAATCTGTTTGAAGAAGATAATCATGATGATTGTATGAAAACTGATTCCCAAGAAGATGTCCATTAAGAGAAATCTGTTAATTGATACAATTAATGTTGATAATAAAATTCTTTTTAACTTATCATTTAAACAAAAAATCTTATAATTTCATTAAAATGCATTTAATTGCTAATCAATTCTCAACTTTTTCATTCATTTTTCAGATTTCTAGCCACTCAATATAAATGTCGAATAGACGGAAAAATTAAAAATACTTTTCATGAAAAGTTTTATAAAGCTCGCTTGGTATGCAATTAATGGTTTAAATGTTTTTGATTTTTTTGTTTTTCTTGGGTTGGTGACATCTATGTAAATCAAGATCAGGATGTCAAAATGGGTTGAACTGTTAAAGGACCTGGCTAATTGTTTGCAGTGCAGATTAAAATTGTTTTCCCCTGAACTTCACATAGATGTCAGGATTCCAGAAACTGTAAGACCTAAACTGTAAGAGCTGTAACATCTAGGTATTGCCATCTATTGGTGATTTAACACTATAAATACTCTGTTAACTTCTGTTGCTTGTGCCATCTGACGAGCGTTATTCTAATGCTGCTGAACATATCTGCTTAATATTTGAAATCAGAATAGGAAAATAAATAAAAAATTATTCACAAAGCAACCTCAAAATTTATGTGCAATCACTTCAATCATTTAAACTGGAAAACAACCTTTTGTCTACCTAAGATAGCAATAAAAATGACTTGAGAATGTAAAAATTGTGTCTTATTTAATAAAATAAAATGCATAAAGTTCTTGAATGCAGAGTCAATTCAAAATATACAAATGAACTTTACTGTATATAACTGTTTGCTTTTTTCTTCGAATGATATTGTCAGACAATAACAAAAGTTGATAACTGAAAGAGTGAACAGTTTCTTCCTCGTCGAGTTGCAATTATGATTATGATTTCAATTGTTCGATTCAATATCATTTCTTTCTATCGTTTTTTTCTTTTCAAGTTCGTTTCTCAATGTAAATTGATAAATTAGCATCTAATGAGACCCAATTTGTTTTATTAAAGCAACAAATGATGATTACATTTCTTTCGTTCAAGTGGAAAGAAATGATTCTTTCCACTTTTTCTTTTCCATTCAATGTTTCTTTGTTTTTTCACACGAGCTGTAAATTTTGAAGGGTTGAAGAATGAAAACTTATTCATATTTTGTGGTGTCGACTCAATCAATGTCACAAGGGATCTGTTAAACTCGTCACAACTTGCCTTTATTTTGAGCTTGAAGTTGAAAATTTTTTGAAAGAAAAGACAAAAGTCGAAAGAAAATGTTTGAAAACAAAAACTTAACCGTTAACTTTTCTTTCTCTTTGAGCATTTATCACCCAAACCAAACCTTATCAAGATGGATTCAATGTTTATATTGTCAAAATTCATCATCAAATAAGTTGTCATAGAGAGAAGTTGCACATTGTTCAGAAAATTTTATTCTTTTACATGAAATATCATGGATAAGAAACCCTAAAGCAACTTACTTTCTTTGTTTTTCTTCGACTCGTCCGTACTAACCTTCAACAAACCCTTACTCAACGAGGACCCAAAAGGGCAGTCTCACCTGTCCAAGTATAAATACCTAAAATTTCACCTCAAAATGTATGGTGTATTATATTACTGTGTATGTTCAGTGTGTTTGAAATTAAACTGATTTTGAATCTTATTTGTATTGTCCTCAGTAGTCTTTATTTACTTGAAGTTGAGGCGTATGTACTGTCATCTATTGAATTAAAAATTTGAAAAAAGAAACAGCGGTAAAAAGAAAAATTACAACAGCATCTAACATTACTCGTTTAATTGCTGAATGATTAATCGTAAAATGACCAACTTATTGTTGACACGAAAGAATCAGACAATTTAGAGAGTCACTTGGTTGAAAACGAACTAACAGTGCTAAAGCACTAAAGCAAGTGAGTTGCAATCAAACGTGGGCAATGTTACGTTTAAATCGATCAAATACATTGATAATGATCTCTTGCTTACCTTGTTCACGTCTCTTATATTACAATTAGCGCAACTATTATGGACTCAACCCGGCAAGATGAAGTAAAGTAAGAAATTGTTTTATTTAATTTAATTTTATCGATTTAATTGTAACTTAATGGCAAGGGTTGAATTGAGGAGAAAAAGGTTCAAAATTTATGATCCATAAAATTTTCTTTTTTTAGAAAAAAGATGTCTTCAATCGTCATAAAAATTGTCCAGTTCATTGGTGGTTAACGTTACATGATTTAATATCCGAGTTAAATCATTTTGTTATCCTCGAATGCTATCTGCACTGGATTTGATCATGTTATAGTATTAAATAGCACCATTTCCCATGCGTTCACGTTCAGTCAACAGACCACCTCTATAAAGACCAATTCCTGCTTGATTTACAGGTCCCTCAAAAGGATCACCTGAAGATAATAACAAATGAAAATTTACCAGTTTGAAACTTTCAGGTGAAATCATGTTAAAAATGTCAAATACTAATCTACTGTACCTCCTCCGAATTTTCCGTAAATGAATGTACCAATGACTGAAAATAGAGCCATGAAAAAGACGCGAGATACAATTTTATTGCATTGCATTTTCACTTATTTAACTGTCGTAAGGAAATTGAAAAACACAATGAAAAGAACTCTTGTTAAATTTGTTTGTATTTGCTCTGAAATTATCATAAGTATACATTGACGAAGCCATTGGCTCAGAAAATGGAATTGATGTTCAGCAAAGGAGTATTTATGAAAACTCCGACTTTTGAGTTAAGAGTAGGAACTTTAGGGGTTTAACAAAATATGATTAAATGCATACGAAAATCTGAGCTTATTCGTTAAATAATGAATGTTTTCTAAAACATTTGTGTTTAAGTTGAAAGATTTATGAGCTTGAAAGAGGCCTAACTTAGAAGACTGCACAACTTGCTTTCACTACAAGTTTTAAGTTCGTATCGTGGATTCTCATCCAGATCGTACAAAACTGTTTAGTTAATAACTTACGTTACTATTTAGATCTCAGAGAGATGATGAATATAGCTAGAGTGGTGGACACAGACTATTCGGGGCTTTACCCTTGTATCGCGAAGATTTAAGGTCTTGGTTGATTAAGATTAACAAGTATAACAATACGAACTCAGTTTTGAGTTGACACTTGAATAAGTTTAGTTAAATTAAAAAGGATTGAAATACTTGAGAATGTAAATTGTTACTGTAACTTAGTTTAATGAAATTAAGAATTATGGATAGCTTCATAGAGCTTTGAACAATTTGAATAAAGTTTGAACTGGTTGCAGGTTGGTCTTGACTTTTGTGGAACTTGGCCAATTTCGTTTAGTGACTTCGATGTTTGATTAGATAATATCTTTTTATAAAAAATGTGCAATCTTGTCCACTACAATTGGTTTTTTCAGAATTCGAATTTTTATGCAGAAACTATTGAAAAGCTAAATTTGGTGAAAATACCTATCACAGTTAGCGAGAAAAGCTCAATAATATGCTGTAAATAGCTGTCAAGGAAATTGATGGCTCAGAATATCAAAAAATTTGCCTTTAATGGTTAATCACGGCACAGAGAAATTACCGATTCGTTCATTTGTTTTGACTCACTTTTGCAATTTAATCACCAAAATCCAAACTAAAAAAAGTTTTCATAATTACTTCTTTGGAAAATTTTCAGATAAACTCAAGACCCACATCTCGATTGCGCTCGAATACATCAGAAAATTATCCTCTTTTTTCTATTTGTTTGCGGCCATTTCTTCATGTGATTTTCTGAAGATAATGCAGACAGATTCTTTCAGAATTTTCTTATTAACATAATGAACCCCGATACAAGTCAATATTTCGATACAAGTCACAGTTTGTCGAAGATACTTAAAAACAACATTGTTCAAACAATTAAAGCAAAGAACCAAACTCAAATTCTTCATTTTGAATAATTTATGAACTCGGTGACTCACGGTCTCCTTCGTTTATCATTTAAACAGATGTCGAATGTTATTCACAATAAAAAGTGAGATAATTATTCACTATTCATTCCAATTGAAGTCTATATGAACCAAAAAGTCAATAGAAAGTCAAGAGAATTGCAGCTGTTTTGCTTTGAAATAAACTAAATACAAGTTTAAGGCTTCATATTCCACTGTATCGAAACATTAGAATTACTCCAGCCCACAGATGAAATTCGATTCAAATGCTGTTGATTTTAGTATCAATTTAGGAGGAAAACTTTTTCAGGCCACAGATTTCAGATTTTAATGAATTTTCAAAAAGACGAAGAAATTTTTGTACAACAATCGACAAGATAAAAGTTAATGTTGTCCAGAACATTTGATTTGTTATTTTGAAAATTGACTGCAAGTTGCAACTGTGAAAAGCATAAGACTAGATGCATGCGTGCGAAGAAGCAATTTTGCAATGAAAATAAAGTTTTACATAGCCAGGACTTGCTTAGATCCATGGCAATGCCGTATGCTGATGAGAACGGTTGAATGATAACTAGATTACAGCTATTGTAAATACCTTTAGCATACTTTTATCGTGTGAGAATAGTTTGAAATCAGTCAAGTTGGAATAAAAATCATTAGTGCTAGAGAATTTTGTCGCGCATCATCAGATCACAATAAAATTTCATGAAAAGTTCATTTTGTTAAACCGTTAATTTTTCATTATTTTTGCAATTTGAATCCATTTTATGGCTGTAATGGGCAGAGTGAGAATCATTTGAAGGTTCAATTCAGAACGAAATACCAAAGATTAGATTGATTGATGAAACTTGAAGATGTTAGGGTTAAGAATGAACGAAGACAAGAGAAAATCAAATTTGTAATTTTTTGATAACACTAGCCAAGAATCTCGCTTATTGTTCATCATCTTAAGTAGTTTGTTGATAATAGTTTTGTTTCCATTCCCTGTAACAATAAAGTTTACTTGTAAATCTTACCCAAAGCTTATTCCAATCCACTTTTCTTTCTTTTCTATTATTTTTCTCTTTTCCTTTTCCTTTTCGTTTTCTTATTTTTGCCTTTTTTCGTCCAAACTTTCTCTAATTGGTCTGAAAAGAAATTTCAAGCTTCATGTGTCAAGACTACGCAACTGATTTGGGTTGATTTTTTTGCAGTGAATCACTTCTATTCATCATCTTTCCTTTATTCTCTCCATTCTCTCCTTTTAACCTCCGATCTTCTTCATCATGTCTTAATACATTAAACATTGAATTAACAATTCCCAGAAATAAGGTTGAATGTCTTTTCTTCACCAAATGATCTTTTTCTCAACTCATCCAATGTAAGTTGTACACATATTCATTGATGAAAATCAGTG
This sequence comes from Tetranychus urticae, assembly GCF_000239435.1. Next base: position 577,737 of record NW_015449943.1, on the reverse strand, counting down.
CAAAAAGTGCTTCAAAAATTGAGCGCCAAAACATTTATGCTTAGTAAAGTAAAGCTAAATGAAAGCTGAAACAACAATCTTGGAAAGGAAAAAAATGTTGAAGGAAATAAAAAAAGTAAAACCACTTAACTGCTAGACTAATGATTACTTAAGAATCAGATTAATAGATTTAATAAGAATGAGCCAAAAGAAGAAAGTGTTTCGAAGTAAATAAAGTAACTTCAATCATTGTTTCCCTTTTCAAGCGTATCATTTCTCGATACCTCTCAACTTTTAATACCTTTGTGAACTGTCAAGGAAATTGATGGCTCAGAATATCAAAAAATTTGCCTTTAATGGTTAACCACGGCACAGAGCAATTCACGGCTAACTTACTCACAAATATCATTTTACTTTTGATGAAAGTTTATTAAAAACAGTGCGAGACAAAAGAGAAACTTTCTAATCAGATAAAAGTTCAGATTTTCCGTGATTGTTGCATTACTCATTAAAAATAGTTAAATAAAAAAACTCTTTTCCATTTAGCCTCAGTTTGTAAATTCATGAAAATCATAATTCACCACACAGATTCATAGTTTACATCACAGTCAACGTAAAGTAGTTGAGCATATATCAAAATTGTGTTAATTTAATGTGTTGATGAATTTTACATAACTATAGGGTGTTTTTAGCATTCTTGCTCTATGATATAATCACACTAAATTTTTCTACTTTGTCAAAATTGAAATTTAACAGAATTATTGCGCTAGAAAAATTTACCTGCGAAAGTAAAAGATTCGACATAAAAATAAGTTTAATCAATACTAAAAACTTTACTTCGGCAGACTTAACAAGCATCAAAAGATGCATAAGAATCTGAGTTAATCACATGAGTGAAATCATTTTAATCTTCACTCTAGGGTAGCGTTTTCAACTTAAAATCAATCCCATTCGAATTTCATCGACTCCAAACTATTGATCAAAAATACACTAATTTAAGACCTAATTAATAAATAGCCGGAGAAAAGGATTATGCTAGTGATGACGATGAGAAATAAACTCAAACATTACTGCTAGAACCATAAACATGTAAAAATATATGACAAACAAATACTTAAATAAGTAAATAACTTAGCTATAACAGCTGCTGAGGAATTGACATTGTGAGTATAAAAACTAGATGATTGTAACAAGTAATTTGTAACTGCTTGAGATTTAAAGTAAAATGCAGCAAAAAGTTGTCTGCATGATTTTTCTGCTATTTGTAGCTGTATCTAGTTCAGTACAGCATGATACAACTGTAAAACCTATGATTGAAGAAGTATCGAGCAGTACAGGAACACAAATTTGGGTTACATCATCTGTACCTACTCAAGTAACACCAGAACCATCTGTCGAGCCAAAAGCTCCAGAATTACAAGAGATAACAAATGTAACACCATCGATGCCCAATCAAGTAACACCAGCAATGTCAGTCGAGCCGAGGGCTCCAGAAGTTCGGGAAGTGACGAATGTAACACCAAGACCAACGATCGCACCAATGGCTCCAGAAGTACAAGGTGTTTCAAATGTATCACAAGCCATTCCACCTCAAGTAACACCAGTGGTGTCAGTCGAGCTGAGGTCTCTAGAAGTACAAGGTGTAACAAATTTACCTCAATCTATGCCCACTCAAGTAACATCAGGACCATTGAATGAGTCGAGGGCTCCAGAAGTACAAGGTGGGAAAAATGCAACACCATCCATGCCCACTCAAGTAACACCAGGACCAACAATCGCGCCGAAAGCTTCAGAAGTACAAGACGTAACAAGTGTACCGCCATTTATGCCCACTCAAGTAACACCAGGACCATCAATTGAGCCGAGAGCTCCAGAAGTACAAGTAGTGACGAATGTAGTACCAGGACCAAAGATCGAGCCGACGGCTTCAGAAGTACAAGTCGTAACAAATGTACCACCACCGATGCCCACGCAAGCAGCATCAGTAGTGTCAGTCGAGCCGAGAGCTCCAGAAGGACAAAGCGTAACAAATTTACCACAATCTATTTCCACTCAAGTAACATCAGGACCATCAATTGAGTCAAGGACTCCCGAAGTACAAGGAGTGACAAATGTAACACCAGTTATGACACCTCAAGTAACACCAGGACCAACTATCGAGCCGAGGACTGCAGAAGTACAAGGTGTCAAAAATGTGCCACCATCTATTCCCACTCAAGTAACACCAGGATCGATAGTTGAGTTCAGGGTTCCACAAACACCAGGAGTTGACATCGTACAAAATATGCAACCTCAAGTGGAACAAGCAGCAACTACTCCAGCCAGTTATGCCATACAAGAATTCCCGATTCCGCCAATTACACCACCTCAATTAGAATCAGCAACAGTAGTTGAAGCAAGGGCCCAAGTAACAGAAGGAGTTACGAACGCACCAACCATGCTATCTCAAACAACACCAGGAGAGACAAGTGTGCATAGAGATTTAGTAACACAAGGAGTTTCGAGCCCACCAATCGCGCCATCTCAAGTTCCACAAGGAGGAACAGGTGAGTTCACGACTCCAGAAACGAAAGAAACCTCAAGTACACCAGCTTTTCCATTGCAAGGATCTCCAGGCACCTCAGCTTGATTACAGTCAATATTCTCAAAATGAGACGTCGTCTAGGTTACTAATTAAATTACGTTGTTTCTTGCAAAATTTTACAAAATTTGGCCGAATTATAATTAAAATTCAGTGTTGATCAGATTCAATGAAATTAACAAAAATTATAGCAATTTGATCATTAATTACTTCGAATCATTGAAAAAAATAAGACAAAGTGCTAAGCCAATTTAGTATTACGTCGTTTTTTAGTTCAGTGACATTTAGAATCTATCTGTTTGATTTTAGGTTAAAAGGACATACTGCAAAAACTTTGAATTTTTGAGTTAAGAGTAGGGACTTGGATGATTTGTAGAGGCATGAAAACTGAGTCCAATAATGCTATTAAAAAATTTTTCAGATGCACCGTTTTTGAGAAAATCGAGGTCAAAGTTGAAACTTCGATTGCTTTTTGTACAGGTATGGTGACAAGATTTTTTCATCAAAACATTTTTTTAGATGGACAAAAAGAGCTGGAAGAAAAAA
>NW_015449943.1:496101-574531 GCF_000239435.1 Tetranychus urticae | reverse complement strand
TGCATCCAAAGGCTAAGCGACTAGGGCATCGGTTATTCGCTATCGTTCCTAGATGTAAAGAATCGTCTCAAACTTTGTATATAACGAGTACTCACATAAGGGGACATCAATGATCGAAAACTTTTTTCGTCTGATCGCCAGTTTCTCTGTTATGAGAAAGTGACCTCGAACAAACGAACGGTGATAACGTATTAACCACAGCTTATATGAGACTGATTTTTCCACTGATCATCAAGAAATCAAAGCTCTATCACACAAAAAAATATCAAGGTCATGAAACGTGATATACAGAGTTTGAGACTAGTCTTTACATCTGCGAATGAAATGTCTGAATGTCCGTTTTTCTGACCTGACGCGACTAGATAGATGAGACAAATAAAATTATGCTATTCTTATAGACAATTAAAAGTTACATCTAAAAAATGTTTTTGATGAAAAAATCTTGTCACATAACTGTACAAAAAGCAATCGAAGTTTCAACTTTGACCTCAATTTACTCGAAAACGGTGCATCTGAAAAATTTTTTAATAGCATTATTGGACTCAGTTTTTATGCCTATACAAACCATCCAAGTCCCTACTCTTAACTCAAAAGTCAAAGTTTTTGCAGTATGTCCTTTGTCTCCTTGTTTATCCAAAAGTCATAGTTGTTTAACAAATCAAGGAAAAGAAATTCGTGTTCTTCTTTTTGAATCATTCATGAACTCGCTGACGAACAATCCCCTTCGTTTATCATTTAAACAGATGTTGAATGTTATTTACAATTAAAAGTGGCATAATTAGTCATTATTGGTTCCAATTGAAGATTATATGAACCAGAAAGTCAATAAGATCGCAGCTGCTTTGCTTGAAAAACCCAAATACACGCAAAACGAATGAAGTTATTAGTCGATTTTTGAATTTTCACTCTTTTCTTAATTTTTTCATCTCATGGTGATTTTTCGCAGCGTATTATTCAGATCGAAGGATCAATTATTATATGATATTATTTATCTCACAAAATATTATAAACTTTGCTAGAATCAAAGCAAATATTAATATAATAATTTCAGCCCTGAAGAGTTCACTTTCATGGGTTGGATTGAAGCTTGCACTTATTGTTGAACTCGAACTCTGACCTCCAGCGTATACTTGATAAGATAACGACCTCTTTTGGTATTAAATACACATAAGATGATTTCAAAACTGATTAAATGAGCATGAATCAGTTAAAGCTAAAATCAAAAGAAACTGAAAAAGTAGAGATAAAAATATTCTCTATTATGTTATAAAAAAGACCACATAAATACCAATCAAATAAATAACCTATTCGAGACAAGTTGTTCTTTATACCATTTCTGTGATTCGTAAAACTTTTTTTCTTCCATCTCTTGGTTACTTTTTTGAGCCTCCATCATCCATCTTTGCCTTTCACTTGACCAAAAATGTTCAATTAGATTATCACTTAAGATCAATGTAAGAGTATAAAAATGATCACACCAAGATTGACAGTTAAAAAGTGTAATGAAGGAAAACAAAGTGCCTTGAAATGATCACAATAAGAGTTTCAGTTATAATTCAATGATAAGGTAAAGGAAAGGGAAATATATTGTATTAACCTTAATGGATAACTCGTTATTTTTAGCCTTCTAATAGGCACATTTAAGCTTCCCATGTTTTGAGTGAAAACCCGAATTTCATCAAACACTATTTCAACTCTTTAATATTGATTCGAATAAAAATCTTTCACATTTCCTAAGAATAACCTTTTCACTCGACCAGCAAATGCACAAAAAAGTTTATTGTCAATCCAAGTTGAGCATCTGATTCAGATAAACCATTCGAAGCTGAATCCATCGAGAAAAGTTCAATTCTTGTTGGACTCAGTGATGGCTAGAATAGATAAGATCAGATAAGAGCATTTTATCATAGCATCACATCATATTCATATTGTTTTTATTGTTTATTTTTAGTTAGAAAATAGAGAAATAAAGTGTTTTTTGCAGTGAAAAGTTGAAAGTAAAATATTTCTTGGATGACTGAAAGACTGAGAAATATGAAAAGCTGAAATGAAGATTAGGAATGAGAGAAGGATGAAGAAAAAAAATTTGATTTCTTCATCAGTTTTCTTCTTTTCAGCAGCAACATGAAAGATAAAACGTAAAATAATGTGGTAACCTCAAAAGCAAACTTAATGGCTCTTTTAATATGCCAAAAAGATTCATTTGACTAGTCTTTAGGGAATAACATTGAACAACAGGGTGAAACTGAATTGAAATGTCAAGATTATTTTACTCTGTATTGATCCTTTTCTTTCCTTTTTTTCCTTCTTTTCTTCTCATTTTAAACTCATCAATTGCATTCTACATGCAAAATCAAAGGTAAATTGTTATTATTCTCTTGCACTTGGCAAACAAAATTTAGATAATTTACTGATTTGCTTTTCACCAAAATAAACTTCATTTTGATGATAATGATAATCACTTGAATATTTTTGCTGATTTAACATGCATTTCATTTGAAATGGTTCTTTGTTGATGGATGCAGTTGAACACAACTAATACTTTTATTATGCAGACTTGTTCAATTTATAGCATTTTTCTAGTCAAATTGGTCAGAGTAAATTCAATGACGAGTTTACCAAAGTTGAGAATCATTATGTGAAGATGAAAATACATTTAACTCAGTCATTGATATTGATCCATACATTAATCATTTGATTTCGTTTCTATTGAAATGATGGTTGGAATGAGGTTTAGTTGGAAATTATTTTGATTAAATAACAAATATAAGATTGAAATACATTCAACTGAGTAATGATCACAAATGAACAGCAAATTATCAGATAAGATCCATTTTCAACTTGAACTTTGACTTACCTTGCTGTCATTCCAGAGTTGAGTAGGAAATGAAAATGAAATGTAAAATGCAATAAGAAAAGAGTAAATGCAAGATTTTTACTTTGTAGTCATGAAAGTTTTTCCACAAAAATTGAATAAAAAGTAATGGCTTTCATATGAAAATGCTTCACAGTAATAAATATGTTTAGAAACTATTCACTTATTATAATTATCCGAATATGAAAATTATTCCATTGATTAAATTATACAAACCTTTGCGCGATACATTTTGTTCAAATTTACAAATGCATTTGTAGCCTTCTATCCATTTGTATTGAATCTTATTGTAAAGATGTCAGGAGAAGAAGCGATAAAAAATAGCGAGCATTACGAATGTGAAAAAATTAGGAGAAAGTTGCTTGATCTGTGTTTTTAAATCATTAATTTGAGTTTGATGCACAATTCAAGTAGTCTGAAGTTCCTTGCGTTCTTAAGGAAATCTTCATTTAGTCTTTTCGCTGTAGTAAACAATCATGAAGCAGACTCGAGAGTTTAAATTGTGCCTTTTTTCAGTCTCAACGCTCTTCTTTGCATTGTCGTTCATAAGTCGATGTATCTTTGAAATAAAAAGTTTCACTCTTAACTAATGTGTTGAACTGCAACAAGCTTTGTTTTATTCCATTACTTAGAAAATTCAACCATAACTCTCAGCTTTTCATTTTGTAATACAAATTAAAATACTTTCTCTTTTAATGTATTAAAATTTTCAGTATTCATAACAAAATTAAAATAAACATTTTGCAGTATTTCAGCTTCACCAGACTTTTAAGTGGATCAGGTCCAAGCTGCAACATTAAATATCAACAGCAACAGTCGAAGCCACATTAATTATCCAATGATTCCTTAAAGTGTTCATTGAATCGACTTCTCGTATTCTATTTGCTTCTTCTAGCTGCAACAGCAATAGCCAGCGATTGATCTTTGGCGCCTCTACCTCAAGTCAACAAAGTCTCTTTATCAAGATGAGACAATCGAACGCTGCAAAAAATTAAATCAAGATTTTATTGTCAATAACTTTGAAAATCAAAAGTATGAGTCCATCCGAAAGAAGCATAATTTAGAAGTCCAGCCGAAACTACAATATTTTAAGAAATTTATCGAACCTGCTGTTTTCGTAGAATAACTTTGAGCTGTTGGATTTCGCGAAATTCAAAGCAAAACTGTCTTCGACTGCTTAATAGTTAATTTGAACACTGGATGAAAATTCAAAACATTCTAAATTGCGAATAACATTATAAAGTCGGTTTAGTTAGAAAATATAAAAGCTGATTTTCTATCTTTGATTTAGTGGCCACTTGACAATTTCGTTCAACTGATATGGTTATGGATGCTTTCCGATTTCTGGAATATTTAACTTATCATAAATTCTGAGATTTTATTGATTGTGACAACTAGGACAACAAGAAAAATGGAAATGAAATTAGCTGTTAAAGTACTTTATAACAGTAAAATTACCTGTTATATCCATGCTGATTGCCTTGAGGTGCATCTTGTCAGAACAAGAGTCTATTGAGAATTTGATGAACTCTAACATGATGGACCAGAAGAATGATAGCTGTTGGCTGCTACTTTACTCTTCTTTTGCCTTTACAAAAGCTCTTGATAATCTACAGGATCGGAAATGTTGAATCAAGTTGGGTTGAATTTGGGGTGATGAAACATGATGCCTGAATAAACCATGAAAAAGGCAAAGATATTCTCTTGATAATATTTTTCTTTCTCTGACTCTCCCCTCCATCTGTTGAAGAATGGCAGAAGGAAAAGCTTGAGAAGAAGAAAAAAATCATGTTGTATCACTTTCATCATGAATGAGTGGGAATAATTGTATCACACTTTATTGATGCTCCAAACCCATCTCTTTTCACCTCCTCAAGGTAATTCCGATATTGATGATGATTGTCCACTTTGATGGAGATATTTATTTACTGCTTGATAAACAAGTTTCCTCTTTCGTTCAACAACTTGTCTTAACGAGGGTACAACTGATGAAGAGCGAACAGCTTGAGTTGATTCCGTCATATTGGCTGATACAGGGGTCGAAGCCATAGCAAAAGGGTCAAATGGAAGGAAATGTTGAGGTCGACGTTTCCATCCATTGCGATGTTTATCAACACAATCCAATCTTTCCTGAGTTGAATTCACTCCAAGAAAGTTCAACACTCGGTTCAATTCGCTTTGCAAATTGTTGAGGAAATCTTCATATCGAGTTATCAACAGAGGCCCTTTAAAGTTGAGCCAGTCGAGAGTGAACGATGACCAATGGTCGACATTTTTGAGAACATAATTTCTCCAACCTAAAGAATTCGCAAGTAAAAAAGAAAAAAAAGAAAAACTTTCGTAAATAAATTCCTCACTCCAAGCTCACTCCCAGCTGGGAGTAATTCAAGTAAATAAACTTTTCGTAATCAACCTTTTCTCAGCAAAACAAAAGTAAAGATAAATGAAGGAACTTTTGCAAGTGTCGAATTTCAAGATTCAGCTGAGAAAATTTAAATATAAAACTAATAAAGACGTAAACGGGAAAATATTAATCAAGAGAAACTCGAAAATAATGAGAGCCATATTTTAAACTCGAAACTGTTCTTGTTTCTGTTTCCACTCACTTTCCGTTTCTCGTAAATATGTGCACAAATAAACAATATTCATATTAAATTTTCATTATCATTATTATTCAGATAATCATCATTATTATGGTGAATAAAGGGAGGCGATATTAAATGATAACTTGATACTTTGAATGTTAAATGAATGTAAAACGATAAAAATAAATTATATCAAGTTTCAATGAGTGAAATTTGCTCATACCATTAACCACAAAAAAAAGAGTCTAATGATTATTTCACTGAGAAATTACTCTTTTCGCTTTTATTTATAACACCAAGTAATATATTATTCCCTTTCTTCTAATTTTACTTCGAAAAATGTTATTCAACGTTTATCTAAACCCTTGTGAGTATTTCATTTCTTTTCAAATGAAGAGAAACTCTGAGTGGCAATGGCTTTGCAAAAGTGTTCAGGAAATGTTCATCTCAAAGGAATGATTAATTGAGATGAAAATTCGCCAATGAGCAACTTTAATATTGATATTCACCATTTGGATATTTATCTCTAATAATGGTGACAATAATGATCGCCAAAAGGATTGAATTGATGATCTTTAGATTACAACTTGGACAATGAAAAATATTCACTTCAACCATTTGCCATTCATAACCGACTAACTTTGAGACATTGCAGTTGGAGTTTATCTTCGATAACATTTTGATTGTTGCTTAATTGTCATTGTCGTATGTCATTGCTGACACTTCGATATAATAAAGTAAATGCAGGCATCAAGTTTTCCGATTGCAATGGAAAAGCAGCAGGAATAGAAACTGTTTCTGATGAATTCCTAGTACGCTTTAGGATGGAGTTTAGGACATTGATGGTTGAATCTAAGGTGAGTTCATATTTTGATTTTATTGTCGGTTTCTACTCAGATGTTGAAAACTTTTGAAAAGTTAGAATTGACTGGAAAAAAATCTAAAAAATCGAAAATTTTTGATGCAATGTGAGCTGAAAAGTTTGGACAGCAAAGAACCATCAGGTAAGGTCCACTCAACAGGCAAAATTAGTCATTTTGACAATATTGCGCATCATGGAAATGATTGGCAATGTTGAGTAAAGAATGTTTTATATGCACAAACTGTTTTAGATCAATATTTTCCTCTACTTTTTTCATTACACATTTTTACCTAATATTGGCCCAACTCACCTGTGTCATTCAATTTAGAGACTGGAGCATGACCCAAATGACCACCTGAACGTCGATTAAACTCAGATAGTAAAACTTTGAATGGATTTCGCAGAAGGAAAATGGCCTTGGAAAAAGGTTGACGACCAGAGGTTCCATGTTCATGAGTTTTAACAACAATCATTGATCCATTGGAAATTCCTTCACCAGGGAATCCTCTAATTGATAAGGCAGCATCATGGTAAACACTTCCAGTTAAATAGCCTAAAAGCAATGAGATGAGAAGAAAAGGGTTGACAAAATGAAAAAAGTGCAAAAAACGAAACTTTTTTTCGAAAAAAAAGAAAAGCAAACTTTTCCTCTTGCAATTTCCAGCCAAAACTAAATCGTCATTTTCCCATCAATAGTTTAGATGATCACAAATTGCTAAAACATTTTATTAGCCTTTACCAGTTACATAATTACTAAGCATCATTACCTGTCAGGTAATTGATAAAAGTGTAATTTACGAAAAAATAAAGTGACATTATCTTTGATAAAGATTAATGAGGTTACACTGTTTTTAAGGTCAAAATGATGGTTAACCCAAGTTTACGGGGAAACCATTAAATGGCTGATAATTGTTGATTAAATGAATGGTTATTTCAATCTGAGCATATTCTGATTGCAAAGAAGGATGTCAAAAATGGCCTACTAATATTATTTTTTCTAACATATTTTTTCCGATGTAAATTTGCATGCTAATTCCAAATATTTAATTAAAATTTTTATAGCACGCATAGTTTTCGAGATATAGGCAAAAAATGCTAAAATCCAAAATAAGCGCTGAAGCAAGCTGATTTTTTCTGGGTATACATATTTTGTCATGAACAATTTGATAGTGAATGTAAAAAGTGCGAAAAAATAGCCAAAATCAGACTTTTTTCAAAAAAACTGTATTTTTCATAGAAGTTCAAAAAGCAACTCAACTAATCGGTTCTGAAGCAAGCTGATTTTTTCTGGGTATACATATTTATTCATGCACAATTCGATAACGAATGTAAAAAGTGCGAAAAAATAGCCAAAATCAGACTTTTTTCAAAAAAACTGTATTTTTCATAGAAGTTCAAAAAGCAACTCAACTAATCGGTTCTGAAGCAAGCTGATTTTTTCTGGGTATACATATTTATTCATGCACAATTTGATAGTGAATGTAAAAAGTGCGAAAAAATAGCCAAAATCAGACTTTTTTCAAGAAAACCGTATTTTCTACACATTTTACACAAACAGAGCGTTCAATATGTCAGAAATCAGAATATTAATCAGAAAAAGATTCAGCATTGGCATGCTTTTCAGCTTTTGAATAGAAAAAGAGTAGATAGGTATCAAAAAAAGTTCGCGAAAAGATAATATCCTTACCGTATGAAGGTTTATTATGAATAACCGCGATAAAACCGATTTTAAAGATAAAGTCGAACTTTGGCTATTTTTTAGTAATGCCTTGATGCGTATTCTTACTACGCAGCACAAATACTGTATACTCAGAGAAAATCAGCTTGCTTCAGAAGCGATTAGTTGAGTTGCTTTTTGAACTTCTATGAAAAATACAGTTTTTTTGAAAAAAGTCTGATTTTGGCTATTTTATCGCACTTTTTACATTCACTATCGAATTGTTCATGACAAAATATGTATCTCTAGAAAAAATCAGCTTGCTTCAGAACCGATTAGTTGAGTTGCTTTTTGAACTTCTATGAAAAATACAGTTTTTTTGAAAAAAGTCTGATTTTGGCTATTTTATCGCACTTTTTACATTCACTATCGAATTGTTCATGACAAAATATGTATCTCTAGAAAAAATCAGCTTGCTTCAGAACCGATTAGTTGAGTTGCTTTTTGAACGTCTATGAAAAATACAGTTTTTTTGAAAAAAGTCTGATTTTGGCTATTTTTTCGCACTTTTTACATTCACTATCAAATTGTTCATGACAAAATATATATCTCTAGAAAAAATCAGCTTGCTTCAGCGCTTATTTTAGGTTTTAGCATTTTTAGCCTATATCTCGAAAACTATGCGTGCTATAAAAATTTCAATTAAATATTTGAAATCAGCACACAAAGTTACATCAAGAAAACCATGTTAGAAAAAATTCTATTAGTAGGCCATTTTGCCTATTCTTTTTGACATCCTCCTTTGAATGGAACACAAAAAAAGAGTAAAATGATTGGAACCATTTGATTACCTTTTGGGTTGAAATTAATGATTATTTAGTTTTTCTGTTTACTCTTTTTGTTCACCCTTGCTTACCATTTGCACATTATTTGTACAAAATGCAAATGTCAACAATTATTTGACCTTAGCTTGTGGTCATTACCGTGTGTGTGTTCAATGTAAATAAAGAAGATTAAACTCGATTAAATAAGTTGAACATTGAATGCTAAAACAGCAAATGAATAAAATTGAAATCGAGCAAAAAGAGTTAGCAAACGAAACGTTTTCGGACAAATGAACAACAAAAACTTTTCCACAAAATAAAATGCAAAACTTTCTGTTAAATCATTCAAAACATTCAACACGAAAGTTGAGATTCACCTTAGCAAGTGAAAAATGTGTAAATCATGAACTTTTTTGTTTTGACAAATGTTGATGTTCAAAGCAATGTTTCATCCAAAAAAAGGTTAACACTGAGCAAAAGCAAATTGTGTCAACTTGTAAATCCAAGAGTAATAAGTAGATCCTGAAGTTTACGGATTTACAGGCTTTTTGAAAGTCCATTCATCATTGGCACAAACCAGGAAAGGAAATAAAAAAAGTGGAATAAATGAACAATTGATCAAAAAAGAGACAAGATTGTCAGTCGAGTTGTCAGTTGTTGGTTATTAGCAAGTTGCTTACCACACTTGACAAGCCAAGAATACTAACAATCTTTCAATGTCGATAATCAGTTCTCTCATGATATGGTAATTAATAATGAAGAATGACCAATGTCTCGATAAGTGTCCAAAAGAAAAATGTAAATGTCAATGGAAGTCTAAATTATCTCATGAATTATCTGTTAATACTTGTGAATCATTCAAGACGAACATTTGTTAACAAACGTTTTTTTTCGAGTAAATTTATGAGTCAATATTTTCTGTTAGTTCATTTTGTGCTTCAACTTATTCCCACAATAATTGCTTTTAGGATAATGAAAGCAAAAAGTATAAACGAAATTCAATCTCACCAATCGCACCATTCCCTGACTTTTGCTCCAAGATCATCATGCAGTATCATTTTCTTCATCAAACTTTTCTCTTCACATTTTTACTCTTCAATGACCCTCAGGGAAACAAATTATATTAAAAGGAAGAAAATAACTTTTCTCTTCTATTTACTTCTACTTACAGTTTATATAATCATTCTTAATGATATTTGTAGCCGAGTTTCATTTTTATCTCTTTTTTCGTTACAATCAAAGTACAGAATCATTTATATATTTTGTTGTTCAATCTTTTGTTTCATCAATTTCAATCTTCGTCTTTTACTTGTCTCATCAGACTCACTCATTCTCTTCATCCTCTTCATAATCTTCATCTTTATTCTCATCTTATTCCTTTTATTCCTCAATTTCATTTTCTCGACATTTTTAGCCTTTTTCTTGCTTCTTCATCTTGAGATGCTTTTGCCTCTTCACTTTGATCCATTGAAAGTTAATCGACCACAATATATATATTCACTTATCGTTTTGATATATACGTGAAAAGGGCTGAGAGAAGAGGATAAATTGTCGGCAAAACTTGGAATAGCATTTCATCAATTTATTATCATCATTATATTCAATTTGTGATTGCATTTTTTACCATCAAATGTCACAATTTTCCAAGAGAAAAAGTAAAAATAATAATTGTTTCAAGATACATAAATAATGTTAATAATAGAGGAAAATATTTTGTTTCAAAAATGTTCATTCAACTCAATAATAACAGTGTTTTGATTTATTTCGCTTTTCCTTTTCGAAACAAATCATACAATGATGATATTAATCAGAAGGAATAATGGTTTTTTACCAATGAATTTATAACAAATGTCACAAAGAGAAAAACAATTTCAAATTGTCGTTGGATTATTTTGCAGTGAAACGACATTAGATTTGATTTGCGGATCAAAAGGAAATATCTGATACATTTGGAAATACTTTTGACATAAGTGCATTTCTCTATTTACATTGAATTTCGAGACAAAATACAGAAGAGAAAATCTTTAAAGTATGAAAAAGCACTTCAATAGATGATGTATTGCACCGGAAAAATAGTTATTGTCTTGAAAAGAATTCAATTTCAGTTCCGAATCAAAATGTTCCGAAATTTTCACGCTTAAAGCTTCTGGAGACAAGAAATTTCCGCAAACTTGTCAGTCCAAAAGACCAGTCTAACAAAAGTCTTTCTTTTGGAATCGGATTTTTCCAAACTTATGGAAATATGAAGTCACAACATTGCATTTTTAAGTAAAAATGTGTGAATGTTGAGTAAACTGAAAGGATTGTATTAATAAGAAGTGCATTTAAACACTCCGAAAACAATGATTGAACTCGCCTCCGTAAAACAGTCACAACTGAATCGAAATTTCGCAAATTTCTTAGGTTTCTGCAATGGGTTTTAGATAAAAAAGTTGAGTCTTCTGTTGTGTATTTAAATTGGCATTGATTGTTCTGCACTCAGAAAAACTTGATGGTTTGCTCGTAGCAATAGCATCAAAACGGAAAAAATCAACAAATGCATTCTACGCTGTTTGCTAGAACTCGATAGAAAATTGTTGTTGAAAAACTTCTGCTTGGGATTGCAAATTGTATGCACTTGAAATACTAATCTGAACCTTCACTTCCAACCTCAACTAGTGTCAATCAATAGCCTCAATGGATATGCATTAACCAAAGGTATCTGTGGACAAAAACTTTACTCAATTACAATGTTGCTAATTAAAATGTAAACTTTGATTGACACGAACAAATTATTGAACAATCGAATTGAGGATAAAAAGTAAAACAAAAGCCACAACATTGACATTAGTAAAAAAACTTGCAAAGCAAACATTTCAACTGAAGGCGACAAAAAATGATGATTCGCCAAAAATGAAGTTAATTTATGCCTAAAACTCGATGCAAAATAAATATTGAGTAAAGACGGAAGGATTGCAGCTAATTCATGTCAATAAGCAATTTTCTTGTCAACTCTCATCAAGTTTCCAAGCAAAACCTGAATATTTCAATCTTACTTTCACTGAATATTTAAAGTAAATATTAATGTTTAAGCATTTACCAATGATCACGTCTCGAAATTGAACAAAGTTTTGCATTTAAAATGCGCACATTAGGAGCACCTCAATGGCATCATTTATTGTGTGCATTTGAATGCAAAAGGAACAAACGTCTTTCAATTCTTTTCGCAGTAGGAGACGATCCAGCATTTGACGAAAACTCATTTCATTTCAATATCGACTAAACCATAACTTAACATGCAAAGTGACATTTTCATCATTACTTTCAATCTTGCAGCTCCAAGGTACAACAATAAAGTTGAATGAAACACACAAACAAACACATAATTGTGCATAAAATATTTTGTTTGCCAATAAACGTAAAATTTGCCAAAATTGCTAAACTCGAAAAAAAAATTTCTCTTCTTTTTTCCTCAATTCTGTCTTGTTTATCGTTTAAATTTTTCACTAACTTTTCATCTCTTTACTATCCTTCGACAATCAAATAGGCAATAACTTATTAATATGAATAAAGTTGCACAAGTGACAATATTTCATCTGAAAGTTCACCTGAGCATTGCAAAGGTAAATAAAAGAATTTCTTTTTTTCAGATTTTCCATCCTTTAAAACTCTATTCTCATTACAATACGTTAGCTATTCATACATTTGTTATCACTCATGATTTGAAAGAATATATTGTTGCAATAAATTGGAATATTGTTGTTGAAATAAAACAAAATGAATATCAAATGATATCATTTCGATAATCTCATCATGAAATATTCTCAAAGGTTTATTCCAACTCAACCTTTCTTTTTGCAGAGTCAAGCTCAATCAACCATTTTAATGATGTAAATTCATGAAAACTTTGGAACTTTGTTTTCGTGGAAAAATCGAAATGACAATTAAAAGTAAATGCTTTTAATGAATAATCATTTTCGTCTGAGAAGTTTTTTTCATGATGAATGGAAACTTTTAGATTTTCAAGTTCTCAGGTTCTACGAACCTTTTCAAAAGACTATTGATTAGTTATTTTCATCGCTTTCACTTGACTCTATTCCAATGATGACATGACAAAATCAGTTTCACAGCATTGGTAAAGGCAAAGAGAAGAGCAAAATTTAATTCAATTTCAAATTTTTGTTCATGTAATTATCTGATCTGTTGGTTGATACAACTTTTTTTTCTTCACTTTTCTATTTCTCTTTTTTCTTCTCTTCTCCAGCCTTTCGATGTTTGTGTTTTTTTTGCTTCACGTTTTGTCATCTCTTGTGATTCAAACACATCATGATACAAAGTTGTTCAGTTAACAAGTTTACGGAATTGAAAGGAAATTGAAAGGAATTGAGTGACAAAAAGAAATGAAAGAAATGAAATATCTTTTAGTTTTTCTTTCAGCTTCACTATTTATTCAGATTATTTGCAATTCTTCAAAGCTTTTCTTCTGTTTTCGTCTTTTCATGAGAAACCTTTTCAGGGAGAAAATTGAAACTATTAAAAACTATTAAAAGTTTCGCTTCTTTTTTGTATCACTTTTTGATCCATGATAATGAAAGAGTTAAAGTGTGAAACAGAATAACATTTTTCTCTAAGAAATCACTTTTTCTTCTTCTTTGCCTTCCTTTTTTCCGTTGAACCTTAATAGTCAAACACTGGTTTATTGGTTCATTTTACATGGTAAATGATTGAATGTCAATGTTAACTGACTAATTAATGTTGGTTTCACTTGAATAACATGGAATTTAAATGTGAATCTGTTCAGTTGGTGAGTTGAGAAGAAAAAAAGTTCATTCTCAGTTTAAATCAATTAAGAGCTAACCTCAAGTATTGCAGATGGAAAAGGAAGAAAAAAAGAGAAGAGAAAAAAAACAATGTTGACCTGAATTTTGAGAGAAAACAAATTGCATTCGTCAGCCAAATTAAGCTCATTTTCACCAACAATCATGAGCAAACTTTAATTAACATGGAATACCTATAAGCCAAAGTAAACTCGATAAAAGTTCAAGAGTAAATAAAATTAAAATAAGAATGTTTCATTCACTGTACAAGAAAAAAATCTTCGTTTTCTCAATATTCTTAAATAAGACGAAAATCAAATTTTCCTTGATGGCTTGAAACTGAAGCTTTCTCAGTAATTAATCATTCTTTTAAGTTCAAATGTTTGATTGCAAATTCAATACAGAATTCAACTTCAGATTCGAAACAAAACAAAATTTCGAAGTGCATTTCCATATTCTTTAGGTTCTTAATGTTCAATGTTTTTGTCACTTCTGCACACCTGCTTATGATACCTTTGATCAGACTTTCGATTAATAGGTTTTTGCTGATAAAAAAGGAAATGCAATGTTCATATTGTATTAGGAAATGAACAAAATCTTTCGAGTGTTTATCGAAACAAAGAGCAATAATTTGAGCAATGAAATGTTTCTCGGATATTGTTTTGCTTCATAAGAAAAAGTAGAATCAATATGTTTCGGTGTTCAAAGGGACGTTCCCATTTTCGTCCGAACTCGCAAAACACATTTTGTTTGCTACAATTTTGGCCTGTTTGTTGCTAAAGAAGTTTTTGATTGTTTCATTCGGAGTAACTCATGTCTGCTAATAAACTCGAAATAATGTGAAATTAAACGTTCAATTAAGTAGCTAAACATAATTATGAACGATTCATAGAAAAGATATTTTCTTCTGGAAAAGTTGAGACATTAAACACTTGGAAGCGTTGTTATTGCGAAAAATCAATGTCTTATGAGTTTTGGGTTATTGACATTTTTTACTTCAAGTTTCATCTCTTTAACTTGAAATGAAAAAAGTTTCCAATTTTGTTGCACATTATTGTTTGTCTTTAGTTTGAGTCTTTTATGAAGTAAAGAAGTTTGAAGTTGATGAAAATTTATTATTTACCCTGGTTTAACCATATCTCAATTTAATGAGCACCAAGAGTTGAGTCAATATTTTGAAATTGAAAAGGAAAACCTTTTTTTTCTCACAAAGTTGAAACTTTCTGTTGATGGAAAATTATTGAGAGACTATTACATGGGCCAAAATAAGTTTACTAATCATCATTAGTGAAAAAAATGTTCACTTGGATAGAGTCGAAACGAAAATGAATGGAAAAAGTTATTCAAAATAACAAGTGTGAGAAACTGTTTGAATGGCAGGAGAAAAGTAAAACAAATAATCGCTAATGAAACTTATTGGTGTTGCAGGTGGAAAGAAGTGGAAAAGGATAAGGAAATGATGAACAAGTCATGAGTTGAGAAGCAAACAAAACAAGGATGAAACTGATCAATGGAAAGATTGTTAAAGGTTAAGAAATCATTTTCAAGAGATAACATGAAACAACATTTACTTTGAATCAGTCATGAAAAGGTTCAACTAATAGTGTTAAGGTTAAACAAAAAGTTGAACAAAAAAGAAGAGAAAAATATGAGAAAAAAATAATGATGAAAATGAAGGAAATAAAAGTGAAAATATTTTTCCATTTCAAATCATGGAAAACATAATGAGCAATTTCGTTGGAAAATAAACTTTATCTTCTTTCTGAATTAATATTGTCGACTATTTTCTTCAACTTTAATCAATTCTGTAATTTGATTTTTTATTAACTTTTACGCTCTCTTTAAGGGTTGAAATATTGATATTGAATGCAAGTCAAACCTTTGGGTTAATCATTTAGTTAAGGTTTTCCTTGTTTTATTACTTTCATTGATTTGGTCATTGACAACGTAATAAACTCAATTTTATTGCTACCACTTAACCTGTTCATGCTAATAACTAGGCATTTAGCTAGTTCATTTGAGATAAACTTTTTCAATCTTTTATTCTCTATTCCAAAAGATTGATTTCTCCAATGAATTGATCCTGATAAAGAGGATAATGATGATGCTGTTGATGATAAATGTACATATTGAGCTGGAATTGTTGCAAGAGAAGTGAGTGAGCAGAAAAAAAAGATTATCTTTTATTGTACTTTTGTCAAAAGCGCAATGATATTCCTATTCAAAGGTTGTCAAAGAAGTGGAAAAAGAATGAGAAGAAAAATTGAAAATTATTAATGTACAGTGATAAATAGCGCATTGGAATTGAAATATTGCTCACTCCCAGTGATAATCTACAATAGCCTTTCAAATTTTGTTGAGCGAAATACGAAATGAAATGGAAAAAGAAAATTTGTGAAAATTATTTACCATTCAACATGAAGGATAATTATGAATCGATTCAGAGACCAATTTTCAGGTGCGAAAATTGGACAAAAAACGCGAAAAGAACATTGAAAATTTCGAATATTCAGGATTGACTTGAATCGAGGTTAAATTGATTAGATTAAAAAGAAGAGAAAAAACCACGAAAATAATCTGATAACAATTTTGTGGAGTAAAACCTCCCAGGATTGAGTTGGAGTTTTCACTCCCTGCAAGTTTAAAGGATGTGAAATTAATGGAACAAGAATGTTTTTCTTTTGGGTTTTCCAGTGAGAAAGCATTTCTTAAATGATAATCTTTCATCATTATCACAATTAACGAGTAAACATGTACATGAAAAGAATCAAATGTAGTTTTGGTCGCTTGCTTTTCTTCAACGGAAAAAGAGTAAAAGTAAAAAGGCGAAAAGGCGAAAAGGAAGAGAAGAGGCGAGATAAAATTGTGTGTGAATGAAAAAAGATTGGATGAAGATGAAAGGCAGAGGAAGCATAAAAATCAAAACCAATTGAAGCAAGTTAATCCCATTAGTGAAAGAAGTCAAAGTATTGTCTGGGAATCACACATTGAGCTTACATTTCACGATTACATGAGAGTGTTAAGATGAAATAACTCATACCAAATATGATCATCATTTTTCTTTTCCTTTTCTCTTCTTCTCTCTATTCACATGCTCATCCTCACCACTACCATCATCATCACCATCATGAACAGTCACATTTCTTTATCATTCTGCATCTCGCCTTCCAACCCATTATCATTCCCTGAGCCTTTCATTCAATATGCTTCTTACCCAAGTTCAATCAAGTCGACTTTTTAAATCTAATTGTTAAACATTGAAAAGAATTGCGAAAAATTTCGAAATTTCAAATTTTCTTTTCAAGTGCTCATCAACACTCGAGCATCGGGGAGTAATCACTCCCTGTGTAAAGACTCATTTCCATTCTTTATCCTTTGATCAGGTTCTATTTCATCTTGAGCCATCTTCAACTGGAATCTCGATCTTTCCTGTTAACTTGAATAATAAATTATTGTTAGGATAAAATTCTGGACTCATCACTACTTCAGACTCTTCGCCCTGATCATTCAATAACT
This sequence comes from Tetranychus urticae, assembly GCF_000239435.1. The sequence continues at coordinate 557,416 of NW_015449943.1, read as the reverse complement.
TCAAGTTTCTTTAAAACATTATTTAACCTTCATATATTTATGCATTTCCTGTTTTTATAAATTTCAATCCATTCAATGTTAATCTTAGATTCCTATTTAACCCACAACAAACTTTGTTTACCATTTCAGTAACTCTTAGAGTAAACTATCCCGGACTTATCCCATTGTGAACAACAAGAATAAGTCAGACAAAGCAAAGGAGTCTAAGACAAATTTGTGGCGCCGGACTTATCCCACCATATATTATCCATTGATCTTGTTTTCCCTCAAAAATATTTTCCTTTGTTTAATCAATGATATAAAAACCCAATTCCAGGGAAAGATCATTATCATTCATATATTCAAAATTGATTGGTCTACTTCAAGTTAATTTCCATTAAATAAATTTATCTTTAAGATTTTCACTGAGTGTATTTTTCAGCAACTTTAATCTTAGATTGTAGTGCTTGACGAGGATAGATAGTTATCCTTAACGAATCTAAATTTTGTTAAATTGAATCTGATAGTGTGAACAGATTCGCAATCTTCTGTCAATATACAAAGTAATTGTTAGCTAAAAAACGCGAACATTACTTTGTCTAAAGGATCTAAGATCATTTTGGTTAAACCAATCATAACTGTGATTAAACATAGTTAGCTTATTGAAGCTTGAATCTACCCAAAACCTGATAAAAGTTACCACACTTGGCGACCACGGCAGGATAACTGTCTTGTCATTCGTTAAGTCTACAACCTTCTGATCTTGTGAAATTAAAAAAGTACTGAACAATCACTTAGTGAACCAAAGATGCCAAGGAAAAGTAAAAGGAACACCCGTTCAACTGTACCCCAAGAAAACACCGATGATCTTGACCATGATCAAACTGTAGCTGAGCTAACCCCCGATGAAATTACCGAATTATTCGAACAGTGGTCTGTTACACCCGTCCTTCGAACCCTAAGAAATAAAAGACTCATTGAAGTCATCAAAACTCATCTCCTGCTAATTGGAGAAAATCTCGAAGAAACCGAAGTGCTACAACTATCTGTTGACGATCTCCGTGATCAACAAATACCTCAATGGTTAACTCAATTCCGTCGGGAAGGATTGTCTGAGACAGAAATTCAGTCAGTAATCAATACAATTGGTCGTGATCAAGATAGCATCATTGGTATGACTTATGACCAACTTTACTCTATGAGTTTATCTGCTGGTACAATAAGGAAATTAACTAATGTTCTCAGAACAAATGGGAACGAACTTCGTCCACCAACCCCAGTCGCTATGGTCCCCAATGCAGGAGATTCATCCACTCAGTGTCGTACTCCTGAAATGGAACTTATGTTCAAAATGATTGAAAACCTGAAGAAGGATCCAGAAGTGATTGAGTTCAAAAAAGGCGAAGATAAAATAGCATGGGTGACAAAAACAAAACAAAAACTTTCTGTTGAAAACATCGATGATGTTACTCGACTACGATGCTTTAAAAAAGGCTTAGCCCATGAACTCTTGACTACAGTCAGACTTATCCCTGATAGTGACAAAGTCACTGATTATCATGAGTATGTGAAAATGGTTGTCGATGCTATTAATAGCCCTCCCAATCGATATGCTGCCGATCGTACCTTACGGTCTTTAACCTATTCTCCTGAGGAGGATCCATCACAGTTCATGGACAAAATGAGAACCCTTCTTGAAAGGTCTCTCGAGAGAAAAATTGATGATCAACTTTTTCTTCACAATTTGATGCCGCATCTTCCAAAGGAATATGAAAAGGAAATTTATGTGTTAAATTTCAATCGTGATTTGAACGCAATCACTAATATGCTAACACGCAAGCATCAAGATTATCTGGACAATAAAACCAGTCACAAAAATAATTCAAACTCTAAGAGTAACAATACTAATCAGTCCGTAATGGAAGTTATTCAAAAAACTAACTTGCCTGGTTCTTCCAAAGAAGCAAAACCACAAACAGTGACTAATAATACTGGTAAGAAGCAATGGTGTCCTTACCACAAAACTACTCTACATGGTGGAAACAATTGCCGAAGCAAAAAGTTTTGGCCTGAAGAGTTGCAACAAAGGGAAAAAAGATTTTCCTCAAAAATTCCCGAAAAGAAAACTGAGACTACTCCAAGAGAGCAAACCATTCCAAAGGAAAGAAATGAACAAGTTACTCTTGCTGAAGTAAATGGTCAAAGCGAAATCCCTCAATTTGGTGGAATCAGAGATTCTGATCTTGCATACACTATGATAAACACTCCTAAGGAGAAACCGACGATGCTTACAAAAATAAGCACTGCACAAATGAATTCCATGCCTCAGGCAACCTTACAGCTATGTACTCCTAGTAAAAAGTTTGTAGTGAAAGGACAAGTCCTTTTGGACACTGGAGCTACGATTTCTGCTTTGGACTTATCTATGGCTAAAGAGCTTGGAGCTCATATAATCCCATACAAGCGCGAGCTACATGGTATAACGGTTGATCCTGCTCTCGTGATTGGCTTTGCCTATGCCATAATGAAGCACCCTGAGATGAAAGAAAGTCGAGTGATGAAAATGCAAGTTGCTCAAAACTTCCCACCACAATTTCTTATTGGTAATACCTTCATACACCTTTATTATGCTCAGATGATAAGCGATGGAAGCAAGTATGAAATTGCCGTTAAGGAAACACCCAATTCTGATCTTAAGGATCCAATATTTGACTTTCGATTCACTACTCCTGAGGAGACAAATTACATCTTGGAAAAGGCTAAAACCCTTCCAATCTCGGATAATGATAATTGCATTGTTGACAATCCTCGAAAAATGATTAAACTTGATGAATGTACTGTTGAAGCTTACGTCTCCCGTAAAGCACATACACCCAAAGAAGATAATAAAATTAATGCCTTAGTTGCATCTATTGATCTTTACATCTCGCCTGAAATCAAACTTCTTACGGAAGACCCTTTCCTGAACAAAGTTCACAACCGAATACATTCATCCTTAGATGACAAAGGAAAGTTAGAAATTTTAAAACTAGCTGAATCCTACAAAGATGTTTTTTCGCAACACAAAAATGATCTGGGGCTAGTATCAGCATCGATATGCCCAGTAAAAATCGACCTTGAAGGTAATTCTGTACCATACAAAAACCCATACAGTTGTCCCATTAAACGAAGAGAAGCTTTTCGTCAGCTTATCAAAGAACTGGAGGAGAATGATATTATTCAACCTTCTGAAGCAGAAGGAGGAGCACCCGCTTTACTGGTTCCTAAACCTGATGGTATATCATATCGTATGGTCATAGACTACAGATCCTTGAATCGATTAACAAAAGTACCTCGCCATCCGATGCCACGGATTGACGACTGTCTGGAAGTCGTTCGTGGAGGCAAATTATTCAATTTAATTGATATGGCTCAAGGCTTTCACCAAATCGAGTTACCTCCTGAGGAGAGATCTAAAACAGTTTTCTGTACCCCTGATGGTAAATATGAATACAAACGTTTACCAATGGGATTGGCAGCAGCACCATTCATCTTCCAAAGGTTGATGAATAAGGTATTAGATGGATTGCAATACAAGAGTTGTATTGGGTATTTTGATGATATACCCGTAGTTGGCAAAAATTTAAACGATCTCTTAGAGAACACAAAACAAGTTTTCGATCGATTTCGTTCATATAATCTTAAGATTAAACCAGAAAAATGCCAATTCGCATTCCCTGAAATTTTGCTGTTAGGACACTTAGTGTCAGGAGAAGGAATAAGTCCAGACCCCAAGAAGGTTGAAGCGCTCAAACGTCTGCCTTACCCAAGGAACGTACGAGAATTACAGTCACAACTTGGCTGTTACAACTACTTCTCTAGGTACATTCCTAACTATGCGAAAATTGCCGCTCCACTTTACCGTTTGGTTTCCAAAGAAAAACGTTTTAAAATTTTACCAGAGGATAAACAAGCGCTCGATTCTCTTAAAGAGACATTAATGAAGAAGACCTTACTCGTCCATTACGATCCAGTAATGAAAAGAAAAATTTCTGCTGACGCTTCTGACTTCGCAGTTGGAGGAATATTGTTACAACAAGATGGAAAGTCTGAAAAATTCAATCCAACTCAACCCATTGAGGAAATAGAAGATTGGTTACCGTTAGCCTTCTTCTCCCAAAAATTGCACAAACATCAACTTTCGTATACTATTAGTGAAAAAGAGCTTTTAGCTATACTAGTTGGAATCAACAAATACCACCATTACCTTGAAGGTGAAGAGTTCCTCATCGCTACTGATCACCATGCATTATGCACGATAAACACCGTTCAATTCAAAAATTCAAGATTGCAAAGATGGGCGATAATATTGTCTATGTACAAGTTCAAAGTCGTATTCTCCAAAGGAGAATCTCATCCACCCGACTGCTTCTCACGATACCAGAGTGAGTGGGACCACCGAAAAACTTTTAACCCGGAAGAGGAATACTTGGACCGAGTCTACCTAACTGACTACTTATTAAATCCTGAAGACACATATCATTATGATCTTGGAATAAATGCTGTAAACTTTTGTCTTGAACCATCCTTAAGTTATGATGAACCCAATGAAGCTATTAAGGACCCTCCAATGTATATGTTCAGCACCATAGGTGAAGATCAACAATTAACAGTAAGTTCAACTCAGTTGACTGACAAAGATGAGATGAAAAAGTGGAAACAAAAAGTTAAAAAGTGCCAAGAAGAAAATGAAGGCATTCAACAAATCAAAGACCTCATCAAAAACAATGACTCGATTGCACTAAAAAGATATTATCTTAAAGACAATTTACTTTACCGTAAAGATCGAAATACAACTTTCGGTGGTAGACTTGCAATTGACTCAAGTATCCTTAAGGATATATTTGCTTACGAGCACGAATCACCTCTTGGAGGACATTTTGGAGTGCAAAAGACTTATCTTCAAATAGCTCAACGATTTTGGATGAAACATCTTTGGGATGAAGTGAAGAAACTTTGTGATAATTGCAAAACTTGCTCTTTGGTTAAACCAAGTAATATCATTTATGTTGACCCGTCGACTAAGCCGATACCGGAAAAGTTCTTTGAAAGACTTGAATTAGACGTGCAAGGACCATTGAATATTAATTCAACTAGAAAATACATCATCGTTCTCGTAGATGTTCTTACTAGACACGTTTATGCTCATTTAACCAATAACCAAACTGCATCCACAATAATAACCTTTCTCAATGGGTTATTTCACCAATTTGGTTTCCCCAAAGTAATTCAAACCGATAGAGGTACTAATTTCACTAGCGAAGCTGTTAATCAATTTCTTAAAGAAAACAATGTTAAACATGAGACTTCCAACCCTTATCACCCACAATCTCAAGGGATTGTCGAACGTTGCAATCGAACGATTGCTGAAAGGTTAAGAACTTATGTTCATGAAAAAGGAATCAAAAATTTGAAGTTTGCTCTTGAAGCATCCCTATTTGCTATCAACACTAGTGTGCATAAAATAACTAGATTTTCACCTTACTTTTTAGTATTTGGACAAAGTCCACGAAGACCTATCGACAATCTGTTAGATCTTGAACCAACTTCCTTTTTTGATGTACATCAGGCAAGGAAGTTAGCCTTTGCTAGATTGCATGCTCAGCAACTTCACCAAATTAACAAAACAAAAAGTTTGCACCCACCATCGCCTTACAAATTAGGGGACTTTATCTACGTCAAAGACGAATCAATAGATCTCAAAATGAGTAAAAAACTTAGACCAAAATATCACGGACCTTATCTTATTCTTGGAATACAGAGAGGTTCAGTCTTACTAATCGATACTGACGATCTAGGAATATTCTCAACAAATGTGTCAAACACGAAGAAGTTCAAAGGAGATTTGAATGAAAAACAATTGAAATTGAAAAACGAGTATTTTTCAGAAGAGACTTTTGAGGAAAATGAAGATTTTAACAACCAAGACTTTCAAAGCACTGCTGATAAAGAATTAGAGAAATTAATGCAAAATGCAGTGGAAGATTTTCCTGAGGAACAAATGGATAAGTCTAGCCCTCAGAGCAATCAAGATAATCTAAACTCATCTACTGAGAAAGCAAGTCCTAACGCGGATAAGTCCATAATTACTAAAAATCCAGTATCATTAAATGACATTATCAGAGTTGATTTCGATGGTAAAAACCAAGAGTCAATCAAAATTGATGACGATGCAGAGCGAAGGCCTGATGGTAATGTTTATCTCAAGCAATCTTTTAACAAGCCACTCAGTGAAAAAACAAAACTAAAACGCAGATATATGACTGCCGATAGAAGTATAATGGATCAATCGAAAGATAAAACTTTGTCATCAAAACCCTTAACTCGCCTTCAAGAGAAGAAAATGGAAAATCCTAACAGTTATATTCTGTTTACAATGTTCATCTTAGATGATAGGGATTCTATTATTGACAATGAAATTAAGCTTAGCTTACCAACTGTAACAAACTTAGTTCAAAGGCGAGGAAAAAAGCCGTTAGTTAAAGATGATAGAAAAAGCTTAAACTTACAAAGTGAAACAAACACTTTTTATCCTTACAACAATGGCAATTTAAAGCCAAATTGTGTACTTGGTCAAGTTATCAGAGGCATTCCTCTTCAGTTTTGTTTTAACTGTCATCTTGATAACATCGATTTTCCCCTCAACCTTAGTACCCAACTTCAGTTAAACTTCACTTTTAAGTTTGTTCAAACTTCTTCTAAGTACTTTTCCCTTCATTGTGATCAGACTTATCCATTGAACTTAGTTCATTTTTCCAACATTTTAAAAGTTTCCTTAAGAATTTTGGACTTAGCCCACAGTAAATCAACTAAAACTTTCAACATGAGCTCCACTCCTGAGGAGAGTGACGTTCCTACTAACAGTGAAGAAACCACAAGTTCTGAAACTTTGACTCTAGCATCAACAGACAATCTAAATCAGACTGAAATGGGTCAAAACCCTACAAGTGAGAGTGAATCTCAGTTTCATTGTGACCTCTCTTCAATTGACTTAAAGTCCTTGTGCTGCTCTTCTGATTCCGATACGGAAAGTGAAAATCGTGAGGAACGAGAAAAGATTAAAGAAGCCCAGAGTATCTCTCGAAGTACTCACATGAACTCTTTACTTCCCAAAAATGGCTGCACTTCTGTTCTTGAAGAAACCTCTGCTCCTGAAGAGAATGAATATCAAATGGAAAAACCAACTGTAGTGGAACCATTGGACTCGGAGTGTCAACAGCAAGGAATGGACAGACCTCTTAAGTCAATCCTAAAACCAACGAAAGGTAAGAGTCAGTCAACTTCACTCGTCGAGACTTATGTGCAAAAATACAATAATTATGCCAATCCTCCTCGATACCTTCAACCAAATGACTACCCATTCCTTCCCAATCAATACCCTGCTCCGTTACCCTTAGGGGAAAAACCTTATTTCTGTTCAGAAGAACGATTCTATGAAGTAGACGAAATGGTTAAAGAAAAAGCCAAATTTTTTGAGGAATTGAAAAATAAATATGAAAAAATGATTCGTGAAAAAATCTATGAAAACCTTTATCATAATGATGAGATCAAGACAATCCAACTTCCAGCTATTCCTCGAGGTATTACCAAAAGTCAAGTAATAAATCCGCATTTAGACAAGATTGAATCTAAGATTAGGTGTGTTCTCTGTGAGCAAATTTCAATAAATCCTCGAGAATGCAGAACCTGTACCTTATGGTATTGCTTAGATTGTATTGATTGGCTTCGTCAAATCATTAAAATCCTTGAAGTCGAGCCAATAAAATCAAAAGATCAATTCGTTTGTCTTAACAAAACTTGTGTCTCGATATTCTCGCTTCAAGATGATTATCCTTATTTTCAGAATATCCAAGCTAATACTAAACTTTTTAGTCAATACTCTGAGAGTAAGTTCATCTGTCGACGAACACATTGCTACCAATCTTTTGATCAAAAAGATTTCCTTGCTCATGAGAAAGATTGTAGAAGCGGACTTATCCGAGAAGAAATTGATCTAAATGAGAAGACTGAACTAGTCGCCGGTCCAGTAAGACAGGAGCTTAGCAGTGTTCCTAAACGATTGATGAAATTTCTCCCACCGCATTTAAAATGCCTTCCTCCACCTCCTATCCAATATCATTCACATGAGACTCAATGGACCAAGAATTTCGAGCTTTGGGCTTGCCTTTTGAACTCGAAAGAGAAAGATCCTGAGGATAAAAATTTAGGTCCCATTTCAATCAGAACTCCTGCTAGGATAAGTCTAGGTTTTTGGACCAACTTTAAGAGGAATAAAGACCCTTCTTTGCCTCTTGAAGAAGGTGAAGAATTTTTACAAAAAATTGGTTTTGAACCAACAGTAGGGACTCGCCCTGACCCTTCCATTCCTACTAAACCTCGTACCATTACATGGTCACAGGTTCCCCTTTATCTCATTCTTGATTCAGAGGAATGGCTTAAGGCTGCACAAGGTCGACCACGAGCTCGAAGAGCTGACTCTATCATTTCAGATGCTGATGGAGCTTCAAGCCTGGAACTACCCTTTAAGAGGATAAATCCAATGGACAGATTGAATGAATCAGAAAGACATTATGTCAAAGAAAACATCGAAAAATGGTTCCCTTCCTTCCAAGGATTCAAAGATTTCGCACTTCCTCCTAAGGAGATTGATTACACCAAAGTGGACCGAATAGTCAGAAGAAACGATGCTGCTCATGAATTCCACGAATTCGATCATGTACGTCAACTACCTGACTTAGAATCTGAGTTCGCCAAAGTTGTTAAAGACAACATTGAACGTCATGCCGATCCAGATAATACTTATGCTATACATATGGCTTATTGTCGCCTTGAGTGTGAAAGGAAAGAGAAATTTGGCAAACATCCATTTCCAGTATGGGTCGTTATTGTTGATGGTAAATGCAATACTGTCTATGAAGCTTTTATACGCCATAAAAATATTACCTTCATGGATACCAGATTTCATGGTCTGAAACGACATCATATTAGGTTTGCTAAACCTATGCCATTAATTAAAAATCAAATTTTGACATTTTTTGCCTGTGCTAAGCACATAATTGGAGCTGGGCTCATCAACATCTTTACCGCTCTCGAATTAGATTGGAATGAAATTCAAGCGATTCGACCAAAATTGCGAGAAATTAATAATTACCTCTCACCGTACTCTCACAACCCAGCTTCATTATCGCTAGTAGCTTTCCTGACATTCGGAGGTTACACAATCAGAGATGGACCTCATTCCCCTGGAGTTGAAGCTGTCACAGCAATGAGACTTTACATGGCATTCTGGCCTCAAATTGAAGAAAAATGTGCAGAGATAAATGATGGCATTTATCATGGTAATGCTGGGCATACTTGTGCTAACAAAGCTGTAACTCGATTATTCAAGTTGTATGCTCTTAGAGTACAAAAAGGAGAAGTTGAATGGCCTCAAGATTGGTCTTACTATACTCTAGGAAACCGATCTAAACCTAATTTCGATGACAATAATTGTCCTTCAATTCCAACTTCACCTACACCCACAATTGAACACTCAGATAGTGCGGCAGAAACCGTCGAAAATGACAAACTCGATGAAATTACTACGCAATTCCTACAAGCAATGGACCAGAGTGAAGACTCTGAAGAGAATTTACAAGATAAGTCTACATCCATTGAATTAAATTCATCAAAAGTTCCTGAGGAAAAGACTTCAAGTCAAGATACGGATGGAGATCGAGATCAGAATCAAGAAAGTCAGGACAAATTGACTTCACCAATATCAGGACGAATTCCCCGTGAAGCACTGATGAGACATCTAAACCGATCATAGTCGCCGGTAGTGTTAGGATAAAATTCTGGACTCATCACTACTTCAGACTCTTCGCCCTGATCATTCAATAACTTCAAGTTTCTTTAAAACATTATTTAACCTTCATATATTTATGCATTTCCTGTTTTTATAAATTTCAATCCATTCAATGTTAATCTTAGATTCCTATTTAACCCACAACAAACTTTGTTTACCATTTCAGTAACTCTTAGAGTAAACTATCCCGGACTTATCCCATTGTGAACAACAAGAATAAGTCAGACAAAGCAAAGGAGTCTAAGACAAATTTGTGGCGCCGGACTTATCCCACCATATATTATCCATTGATCTTGTTTTCCCTCAAAAATATTTTCCTTTGTTTAATCAATGATATAAAAACCCAATTCCAGGGAAAGATCATTATCATTCATATATTCAAAATTGATTGGTCTACTTCAAGTTAATTTCCATTAAATAAATTTATCTTTAAGATTTTCACTGAGTGTATTTTTCAGCAACTTTAATCTTAGATTGTAGTGCTTGACGAGGATAGATAGTTATCCTTAACGAATCTAAATTTTGTTAAATTGAATCTGATAGTGTGAACAGATTCGCAATCTTCTGTCAATATACAAAGTAATTGTTAGCTAAAAAACGCGAACATTACTTTGTCTAAAGGATCTAAGATCATTTTGGTTAAACCAATCATAACTGTGATTAAACATAGTTAGCTTATTGAAGCTTGAATCTACCCAAAACCTGATAAAAGTTACCACATTATTCTCTATTCTAATAATGATCATGTAGATGAATAGATTTGTGTCTTTGAATTTCCTCCTTTTTTTCATTCTTTCTGTTCAACTTTTTCTTGCCATTCACTCCATTAGTTTCATTGTATAATAATCTTGAAAATTACATGCTAATAATTGGCTTAATCATAATTATCATCATCATCTCCACTTGATTGCATTACATTTTCAGTGAGCGAATACAAAAAAGGAAAACTTTTCTTCATCTTTTCCATTTATTCATCAACACTGAAACATTCAACGATTCACTTATCAGTCGCATTATCAACCATTATTATCATTCCAATTAATATTATAATCATTATCGTCAACAACTTTATTCAACCCTTTGTCTCTCTATTCTTTTCCAGTCTCTCACTTTACTCATCAACTGAAACAGAGAACTCATCAAAATGAATCCATTCTCATCATTGGAATAGAGCAAAAAAGTGAAAGCTAAAAGAGAAAACAAAAACTTTTAATGAACACTTTATTATCACAGATATGATGATTATGATTTATGATTGTATAATGAACTTTTTAGACTAAACTTTTCATGTTGTTCAATAATACATCATAAACAGGCTCAATTTTCAAAATGAATAATGAAACGAGAAGAGAGAGAATCTGAAATTTTTGCTCCAACGAAAGAGAAAAGTTTATCATGAATAAATGAAAAATTGATAAACATTAAAGTTGATTGCAACTGATAAGTTCAACTGTTGGAATGGAAAACTTGAAATTTTCAATTTTAATTTCGACATTTTTTTCCATTCTGCTTTTGGAAATTCAATTATCTTTGATTCAACTTGTTGATACAAAATGTTTGGAGAAAAAAAGTTGAGCTTGGAATAACAAGAAAGATGATTATATTTGGATAATTGAATGAATTCATTTACCTTGATTCAGTGAAGAACAAGTAAAATGAAGGAAAAGAATAATGTTTACTCAAGTGTGAGTTTATCTTTTGGCTGTGAATATTTTCCATGAGAATAAATACCATGGAACAGGGAATTTGCCTGTTGATACATTTTTCAATATTCATTCATCATTTCATTCCTTTTCACTTGAAATTCTATCAAAATGATCAATAGTGAATACACACACATTTGTGAAGGTTGGATGGAAAAGAGGAGAAAAAATCATTCGAAAAAATATTCTCATTGTCAGTAATTCGAGAAATTTTGTCAAAAATATTCATGATATGACATGGTGAAGCAAATCGATTATTTACTGCAAAAGTGAAGATTAAAATTCTTGAGTTGAAATGGAAGAAAATTTTTCTTTCAAACTTGCAAAATGACGAGCTTTGATGAGTTGAAGGAATTTACAGAATTGATATGAATAATTGAGCGTCATTTAATTGACTTAAAGAATAATGGAAAAGTATAAATTGAAAAGAAAAGCGAAAAAATCAATCAACTGAATTCAATTGTAAACGAAAAAAGCATTCACCTTTTATTGTCATTTTTTCTTCTTTTCTCATCATGTTGACATGGGAAAAAGAATAAATGAAATTAATTTGAAGAAGAAAATTCAAATTTTCTCTTATCACTTCATTTCGATGACAAGTTGAAACTATTATCATGGAAATGTCACCAATGGAAACATTGTTATCGCAATATTCAATGCTCACTGGGAGGGAAAAGTCCCAGTGAAAAATGTTGTTTTTCCTTTTCAAGTTTCGTTCATTTTCAAGAAGAAATTTGAAAACTTAAAACTCTGAGCAAATTGGTTTAATTAAGAAAAGTTCTGTGAAAGGAAAAAAAATATCGATCAAGTGTTCAAAGGTAAACGAAGTAAAATGTTTGTTTATCAATAAGAAAGTAAATAATAAAGCTTAATGTTATGAAGAGTAAAATTAATGACATTGAAGGCTCATCATTTAAGGAAACTTGTACATGCTCGTAATGCCCAGTTCAGGTCAAGCTTCATGTCTTTTCAATGGATTATTAGTTTACTTTATTTCCTCATTTGTCTGACTCAAATTTCCAGTTAATCTTTGAACTTTGATTGAAACTTTCTGTTAATATCAATTTGTCAAGAAAATGGATTCCAATCAAAAATTCAGAAAACAGAAAATCTCTCAAATTAAGACAAACTTATCAAAAAATTAGATTTTTTCAGTTGAAGTTGAAATGGAAATTTCATTCCAAATGTCTTGACTCTAAAAAAGGTTCAAAAGTTTGTAAATTCATGTTAAATAAGAGTTCAAAATTTCTCCTCCGAGAATAGCAACGAAAATTTTGATAACTCTTGCTGGGTAAGAAGAAAAACTTGACAGAAAAAATTCTTATTTAATAACATTTACACAGAATTCAATTTTTTCTTTACTCTAACAATTATCTTTGAGAGGAAAAGACGAACGTTTCAGTTGAAGGGTTAAAATTTGAAATTTCAATTATTGAATTCGTTCGAGTGTACAAGCTTAAATATTGTTGGGTTAGACTTGACAATTATGATAACAAATGAATGGCTCAATATTGAATGTAAAAGGATGAGCAAAGAGTTGAGCAAAGTTTAATGAGAAAAAAGTGCGTCTATTCAACTTGAAACAATTGATGATGCTTGTAATGAATGTGGACTGAACAGGGAGGAGTAAAAAGAATAACAATGAAATGAAGAATCTTTTCTTTCACAAATGTTGAAAAAGATGAAAGCATGAAAAAATTTAAACTCGAGGTTTGACTTGAGAAGTTTCAGTTTTTCTAATAACTTGAAATCTCTAGCAATTGAATTGACATTTCAAGAGTTAATTGCTATGTTGCAAAGTTCATTAAAAATATCAAATTCATCAAATTGTAATGGAATAAAACTTTGTATTAATTTTCGCTGTTGAACACATTCATTTATTCAGATAATTGTTACAATGAGCTTTTATTATAAACATTTATCTGGTTAATGAGCATTCAAAATGAAATTGAAATAAATTTGTTCACCTCATTATCATGAAAGAAGGTGAAAATTTGCAAAAGAAAATTTCTTTTTCGAATCCAAAGAGAAACCAGAAAATACAGCAAATGTGATTAGAGACAGAAAAATGAACAAAATAAATCATTGCAAGGTGAACATAAGTGAATAGAAATTCTGTGAATTTAAAAAACATCTTTTCTCTTTTCTTTTTTACCACCTCAAGGCTTTTTTCCTGCTTTCATTTCATTTCCTTGAGCTCAGCAACATTTGCTTTGATTGAAACAACTTAAGGTTTAACAGACTTGCACAAGCAGAAAGGAAAGCAAAAAGATTTGGTTCAAGAAACAGAAGAAGAAAAAATGAACAAAATTTCAGATTATGTCTAAGAGTATAAAGAGCAAGATTGAGTGAAAATTGAATTTCGTGCAACAACCACAAAAGGTCAACTTACGAGTAAAAAATTCAATTCAATTTACAGGCAAAGTGAATAATGAAATATTACTGTCATTACTGATTTTCGTTGGTCGATCAACTCTTTTTTCCTCAAACTCAATTCGACAGCTTATTCAACTTATCCAGATGTTTGTTCAACATTATTTCAAGATAATTACCAACATCATCAGATTCAGCCTTTAATCTGAAAATTTGTTAATCTTTTTTTCTCCTTTTCTTCTTTCGAAGTTTCACCTTTTTCAGATTCTTGTTTAACCACCTTTTTCGCCCACCTAAACCCACTTTATCATTACTTTTTTTTGCACTAATAACAATTTTCTCTTTTCACTCCCTGCAAAATTTTCCATTCCATTCTCAATCTAATCATGATCCAGAACTTTCATGTCTTACATCAACTTAATTCCCTAATCTTTTCATGCTATTTAAAGGGTTCATCGTTTTTTTCACGAAAAAAATTTCACACCTAATTCATTTGGAAAGTGAATCTTGGAGAAATTTTTTCTTTCGTTCTTTTAGCCTGTTAAACCAGTTTATTCAGTTTATCTACTTTTCATTTTGAATGGAATTAGAAGAGAAGAAAAATGGCGAAAAAAATTTGAAGAAAAAAATTTGTTGGCAAGTTAATTGAATTTGGTTAACAAATAAAAGAAAAAAAGTTTGCTATGAAATTCTGTAAATCAATCAACTTTTCGTCGACAATTAAAATCGCCTAAACAGGGAGTTGGCATTATTTACTAGACAAAATTTCTTTTGGAATCTCAAGGGAAATGATTCAAGAAAAAGGTAAATCAAACACTTGAACGATTCAGAGAAATGAATCTTCGCATTCTTTTTCCTGCCAATCGAAATGTTTTGATATTCATGGAAGGATATCTCAATATTGTATTACTTGGACTGGGAGTGAGAAGAGAATAAGAAATATTGTAATAACATATTTATGTGAATATTACATGAGTATGCATATCATGATCCATGGTTGGATAATCAAAAGCGATTACAAATTTTTCTCAATTTTCTGTCCATTCCATTTCTCCGTTTCACTTGCCAGAATCTCAAATAAGGTGAATCAGACTTTTTTTGCAGAATTTCTGATGTTCCTTTCCATTAAGTCAATATTTTTCAGTTGGAAAAAGAAGAAGAATCGGAAAAAACTGTTGTTTCCGCTCGGATAAACATGCCAATACGCTCATTCATCACATTAGTCAGCTTAATCTATTTATCGAAATTCAATTCATTCCCTGACCAAGTTGAATATTTAAGGCTAATTTTGTTGCCTGAAATGTTTACCATGGAATAATGAGAATAATTTGTTGAGTAGCAAAAGGGATAACATTGTTTGAACAGTTTTGTTTACTTATTCATTTGCCAAGTTCCAACTTTTATTCACTGGGAATCCTTTTCACTCCCAGTTAGTGTGTTAACTGGATGTTACCATAATGATGAGATAACTTTACATTCAACTGGATTAAACAGTTGATTCACTGATATTTAACCTTCTCAATAGGATTCTGTGGTTAACCCTTTGCATTATTAATGTGCTACTTTTCACTCTTGAACTTGTTATTGCAACAATATGAATTCATGGTAAATCGAAATGCAAACGGATTCTAATGAATAAGAAATTTTTATTCTTTTGTACTTCAAGTGCAGAGAAAAGGTGAAAAGTTGAATTTCATGGTAATGGAAATTAGTGTTGGGTTGAATTGTTTTTTTTTGTGATTTCCATTCATCTTGTTCTGACTTTGTTGTTGATAAAGCTGATTGTTGAACAGGGAAAGTTTCAGGATGCACTCATTGAGTATTGGAATCATCTTGGGTATTAATAAGATGTTGCATGATATTGATTCAATTGACATTCATTTGACCAAGCTAATTCCAATTCTTTTTATCGAATTCTTTTTCTTTCTTCTCTTAATAGACAAGCAAGTTTCATGCAAGGTTAAACATTTTACCCGGTTAAATAGTCGACAAGGGTCAGTGAAAGAGTCAAGTAACATGAATCTGAAAGAGGAAAAGGTTTTGTGTCATTGTATTACATGATAAGATGAGAGATTCTGTGAACCGTGAAATAAGAACAGATAAATGATGAAAGAATGAGGAAAAGGTGCAGAATTGAAAGAGAAGAGGAAAACAAAGGTATTGAGAGGAAAGAAAATGGTGAAAAGTTGAAAATGAAGAAACAAGAGAGAAATTTTTGGTGTTTACTTTCGAAATGTTTTGTTGAAAAACTCATGTTTAACTTTTCGAAGCATCATTTTTGTTTCACCCTTTGTCCATCCTGTGACCAATCTGATCACAATTTCATTTCTTTTCTTGTTGTTGTTGTGCTTGTTCAACCTCTTTATCAGATTTACAGTATTTCAAGTGTAAAAGCAAAACAAAAGCTGACAAATAAAAGATTTTAGTTTTTGTTTTCTCGTCAAACTATTCAACTGTTTTTTTGCTCAAATACAAATAATCTGAGCCAATTCTTGTTAATATGTTTGGTGATATTTGTTCTTGTTGCTCTTGTTAATAATAAATGTTACCTTACAGTTTTGCTGTTTCTGCATTTGCTGTTGTTTTTTGTATCACTTGGCTGTGACAAAAGACTTTTTGATATTCCTATTTGTGTTGATAAAATGGTCCAGTGTTACATTTCATTTTCAGAGGTAAATATTTACCTTTGAGCTTTAATTCAAATACAAGACACTGACTGGATGGTCTTGCCCAAACTTACACACAATATTGCACTAATAGTGATATAATATCAATATTAGTGAAAAATATCGAATATAATTTTATATATTTATATTGAAACATACAAAACGCCAAAAATTAAACTGAGAATGAATTTGTTTCGTATAGTTTCAGACGAAGAACAGACTGGAGATTCCATTTTGAAAAATTTTCATTCAGATTTATGCGAGTTCAACGACAAAGCAAGAAACATAGTTTTATAATAGACTGAAATTTAGTTTTTACATTACATTATATGTAAATCATTTTTAATTGGCTTTCTTACTTCAAAGGAGTCCAGTTAACATAGATTATTTAAATTTCTTTTTGTACTTCAGGATGATCCATGTCATCACCCAGACCGAGTGTTGCCACATGGTGTTGGATGTTTTCTTGTGGATGGATAGATGCTATCGACAAACAGGTGAGCCAATTCTAATACCGAAGGCCAAGGGTTTGCTGTTGTTGAGCGCGTGGTCCTTCCATGAGCACAAACAAAACAAATCATAATGACCAAGATCAATTTAATCAACATTTGATGACAAAGGGAATTTCAACTAGAATTAACTGAAACTCAATTTCGATTTGGAATAATATTATAACTGCATAAAAACTTGCTTTTTATTTAGAAACTTTTACATCTTCGATAGTATCTGAGAAACCATCATTCTGTTAATTGTATTCCAACTTGTGATGTTTACTTTAGTAATATAAATTTTTAGCTTCCTACTGAATGAATGAATCCACAATCATAAATAGTTTTTATGGAAACCGACAATATCATTCGCACTTCATAATGTTCGTATTTTACGTCGTTTTATTTTTATGTCTTTGGAGTAGCAAGTTGTATTATATTGCTTTTTGATCTTCGCATGCATGTTGATGAGAATAATTCCAAACACCAAAAAGCATTGAATTATATTGAAATATCTAGTTCCAGAGATACCGGTTCTTGATGATTGACACAATTGAATTTGATTTTTTGAAAAAAGTAAAAAATTGCATTATTTCACAAAAATCAACTTATCAAGTAAAACTGAGGTGAGCTTAACCCAAAAGTAATCACTCGATCATTTTGCTTACTAATTAAATGATGATGTAATACTCATCTATGTAAATAATAGTTTTCATTTATATTACCATTGTTATTCTCTGATCAAACAACATTTAGGTATATAAGTGGATTCAGAATCATTTGATTATCAATAGTTAGCAACAATAAGTCCCCAACCATAAGTTACAACTATCATTTCGTATATAACTTCATCATGAAATCTTCATTCCGTTTCTTTTTGTACTTCTTGGTCATTCTAGTAAGTATCAATCAATTTATCGCCATAGTGAGACCCTAAAAAATTGCACCTACTAGCTAATTATAATATATGAGGAATGACTAATGAATTTTTTCTTGCAGATTTGTGCATCATTAACGACATCTGCCCTTGGTTGTCATCAAGATAACAATTGTCCAAAAGGCTACAAGTGTGTAAAAATAGTCCAAAAATGTGTGCCATCATCTTAGATTCCGAGCGCTAGTTGAGAGCTTAATCGAAATCTAAAGAATAGTTTCAATTACCTGATCATGAAATTGTATTCGCAAGAATAGGTTCTTTATTAGCATGCTATGTTATGATAATTTTGCAATAAGAAAATAGCGGATAATTTTGTTTACAATCACAATGTTCAATCCGATAAAATGAATAAAGAAATACTAATATAAATTAAAAATGTCATTTGTGTTTTTTCCTTTGTTCTTTCGCTTGCCAGATGTTCATTCAGACTTGAAATCGAACATCACGACACCATCATGAATAAGATCACTTTACTGATCATTTGATAAAAAAGTGAATTGCAACTAGACGCGACTGACAATTTCAATTTGGAACCATAACTTTGCATGAAAACAGACTTCTTATTTAAAACATCATTTGAGATAGCATCTGTTACTTTTATTCTAACTTGTGACGTTCACTTTGTTTATTTAAATTTTTGGCTTCCTGCAAGCTTGAATACTTAATTAATAGCTGATTTTTCGTATATAATAAATATAAGTGTTAAAATTTCGTATCATTACTGTATTTGTCCGATTTCTGCTTTAAAGTTGATTAAGGCTGAAAGCCTACATTTCAGCTTACTTTTGTTGCTTGAAATTGACTAAAAACAAATTATCAAAATCTGTTGCGAATTTCATTCATGTTTATTAAGATTCTATATAATGAAACGTAAAAATTTTTGTCAATTTAAATTGAAATTAGAGTTTAATTGCATATAGTTAGAACAGTTCTAATCGAATGATGAGTAAAATCATCTTGATTATAATGTTTTTTCAGTTAGTGCCCAAGGGAAAGATTTGCACTCCGTTGCAGAATCGCTTTTGAATAAGCCTAGAATAGCCTTAGAACAGTTTATGGACAGTTTAGTTCCATTTCACATTGATTAAGCAAGTATTTATCATTCAAACAACGAGTCTGTGGATTCATATGGTGGAAATACTATATTAGTAGATAATCTAACACGGTCCGAGCAACTTTGTCTGATGAGAATATGGAATAATGTAACCAAGTGATCGAAAGGTTCAAGTAGATTACCTTGATGACGAACAGCCAATGCAATTATGAATGAATCAAATATGATTCCGAAAAAATGCTGTCTATTCTTTTTTTGCTTTGTCTACGGGATTCGCCAGTTGCGCTTGAGTAAATGCCGATTAAAAATGCAAAATTTGATTGAAATTCACTTTTTTAAGTCAAAATAAGTCAACTAAATAAGTTGCTGGTATTACTAACTATGGCATTTCATTGAGCACAAAAGTTAAATTCAATTAATTCAGTATTTAAACAGCTTTTAGGAGGTTAAAACCGTTACACCAATGCTGAGTCGATGAAAAATGTTCAATCTAAATTGGAATTGATATTTTTTCTCATGATTCATCTGTTGATTCAAATTTATTTAAACAAAGGTTTTACCAGAAAATCTTGTGAATCCAGTATCAAAACAAAATGGTTTATCTGAACGAGTGAATTTTCAATGAGTTGAAAAGGTGAAAAGTCAAAAAAGCGGAAATAAAAACCTCAGAAAATTGAAACATGAAGAAAACAGAAAAGCAAAGAAAACAAGGAAAATGATGATGAATCATTTTACAAAAATAAATGCAATAATATAATAATGATAACGTGAGCTGACCAACAATCGAAGAGGAAAACATTTCCTCATTCAGTTCAAGTTTACAAGTTTGAATGAACAACAAGAGAGAGAAAATGTTTTCCTACAAAACAATTCAACCTCTTATTGTCTAATTCAGTTGGAATTTATATCTCATTTTCTTTACATTTACTCGATTCTTAGCAATTATGATAATCATATGAAGCATTCCATTACTCATGGAAGAAAAAGAAGAAAGAAAAGGAAGAAAAAACAATCAGATTATCGAAGTTGCACTCTTCATCTTCATCATAACATTTCTTGTCAATTTACTTAATCCTTTTGTTGTTATCAATAGTCCATCAATTACTGAATCTGAGCAACAACAAGATGAATGAAAGGAAAAGAGTGAAAAAAGAAGAAAAAATAATATCAGATAATCTTCTTTTATATTCTCATGTAATCATGTATTTTAAATACATCATTATCCAATCATCAACTTTATCCAACTGATAATGATAAAGATTTGTTCACATCTTCAAATGAAAATGTTGACAGTAAAAAGTAATCATTATCTTGTATAACCTTTTACCTCAGAGTTTTAATTGAATTGCAAATTGAATGGTTTCAATCCAGAAGGAAAGGTTGACGATTAAATTGAAATGTTGGACAATCTTTTTGCTTCTGATTTTTGCAATGCTTGAGAGGAAAGAAAATATCTTTTAATCATTATTAATGATAAATTGTAATGTTGGACATTTTTATTAATTTCTAGCTTCTTTTCTCATTATCTCATTCAATTGAAACTCAGTCAACTCATTATCATGTTTAAATCATCAGTCAAGCTCACACTTTATTAATAGTCTGGTTTGTAGCATAACCAAAGAGCCTCCTGTTTATCCACTTTGATCATGTGAGGCAAGAAAGATAATTGTAACTGTTTATCAAGATAATCAACATTTAGAGACAATTTTTCTTGTTCCATATACCATGTAATTAACTCTGAAATCAGTCACTTTACACAGATTTACAATTAAAGGTAAAAGGCGAAAAGCAGAAAATTGATGGAAATTCAAAATGAAATAAATGGGAAAATAATTTTTGTTTCTAGACTTGGATGGAATGGGAAAATGAGCGATTTCAATGAAAGATTTTAAAATAATTTTGATATTCGATTTTTTTCGAAAACTGAATTTTTCGATTGACTGTTATCAATCAATTCTCGATCGTTGATAATGTTGAAAGAGTTTGAATACCTGAAGATTGTTGTATCAAGTAACGTATCCATGTGTTTCCCGAGCCAGGAAAAGAGGCTAAGGCTGTTAATGATGTTGGTGTTGGCAAGTAACTGGGTTTAGCACAAAACTTGGATGAACTCAGTCCATCAGTTTGATGAGTGTAAGGCAAAGTGGAAAGATGTGTTGAAGCAAAGGACGATAAAGGTGAAGATGAAAGTGATAGAGATAAAGAGGTGGAGAATAGAGTCGTGAAAATGATGCTGGTAAAGCCTGGTGATGATTATATTGTTGTTGATGTTTTTTTGAAAAATGAGGCCATTTCAAGAACAGGAAAAAAGAGTCATGATAAAGAACATCAGTTGATAATCGAAGAATGGAATGAAAAAGAGAAAAGGAAAATGAGTCAGATTAAAGTGCAATAAGAAGAGTTTTACTTTAAACATTTTTCATCTGATAAACTGATGAACAAAAAACTGGTCCATGAAAAGAAAAGAATTTTTTTCATTAAATCAACTCAAACATATTAAAATGTTACCGTAAAGACTGTTGAACTATTAAATTGGTGGAAAGGAGTCAATTACCATTGAATTAGAATATCATTTTTCTGTGATAACTTTTTCTCTTCTCAACCCTTTTTCCCTGTATTCAACAAGACAAAAAACTAGAGAAACTCAGTCTTCCTAAAGGCTAAATAAAAGAGATTGAATCGAGTGTGGGAATAATGAATGAAAGAAAAAAACAAAAGAGAAAAAAAGTTGAAAACTCGATCCATTGTTAATATCATGTTTATCTTTCATGTTTTGTTCCTCATGTCATGTAAATGTTGATAGTTCAACTTTGGATGACTCATTTGCACAACCTTTCTTTTTCATGATTCAAAACTTTTCAGTGACAATTACAGTAAAAGAGTAAAGGTGAAATGAAGAAATTTCAGTTTACCATTTTGATTGTTATCATGAATAATCGATAGCAAAACTCACCCAAAATTGTTGATGAAATGGACTTGGATTTGTATTCCAATAGTTTCATGATTGTCATGAGTAAAGTAGAAAAACTTTTCTCGAATTTTTGGCACAAACTTTTCCACACTCTTTTCAAGTCAACAATCTAAAGGTAAAAATTGATGAAACACTTTCAAGTCAATTTGATTGTTACATGATTGATTCATTCCTTGGATCAATGAGATTGATGAATTTGCTTGCAATTACATTACTTTACATTTTCCAACAATCACATCAAATGAATGGCTAAACTCGATCTGATGAAACGCTTTTCACTCCCAGCATTCCATTCTCACTCCCAGCATGGTATTCATGCGCAAAATGGTTAAACGCAATATTGTTGTTTGATTGAATTTTATGGCAACATCAATTGAGTTTTCATCTTCTTTTTACCCTGAAATTTGGTTTCTCTTTTTTTCCTCTCCAACACCAAGATTCCTCAATTTTCATTCATCATCATTATCAGAATTCTGTTTACTGAACATTAATAGTTGAAAAGTTGAACTGCTTTTTTATCAGTTTTAATGTTTATCTAACTTTGCATTTTTTGTCTTCTCTCCATGAACAGGCTTCTTTACTCCTTCTCCGCCTATTTTATGGTTTATCAAATGAGGTTAGATTGATTAAAATGTTTAATGATGATATTAAATAGATTGAGGTTAATAGTTGAATTTTAATTCAATCAATAATGAAAATTATCTGGAAAATGTTTTTTCTATTCTATTCTAAAGCTTGGAATCTTTTTGTGTTCAGATTTGGCAACTAATGTTTCAAATCATTTTAATGTTTTACAAATTGATTTTATTGGTTTACATTTTCAAGTTTATGTTTGCAAGAAATATTTATTGAGCAATAAGACTTTCATGAAGTTAATGTTGGAATCGATCTGAAATCATTCATATAACGGGTTCAATAGCAAATTATTTACAACAGTTTGATGGATTTCACTATTAACTAATTTATCTTTTCAAGGGCCGATTGAAAACGTAATATTATTCATCATTTTCCACTTTGGTCTACTATACAGATCTTTGAATAATTATCATCAAAATACATAATAAAAGTCATTCTTTGAGTGAAACTTGCAACAGCTTTTAGATTTGTGTAGTTAATAATATCTTGTTGAAAAATGGCTTGATTAATCAGAATTGGCTTACAAATTAAGAGATTGTTTCATTTCATGTCTGTTCACTTCTACCATCTACTGGACGGCAATTGAAGTGTTTGTTGATTCATAAGTTTGCATTATAATCTTATTTTAACTTTAAGTCATTTTTTAATACAAATGCCTGAATCCTGATCACCATCGATCTGACCTCGATTCTGATCTTTGTGTAAATTACTTGGGCACAAAGTTGTAGCTCCTAGGCAGTCTGAACAAGTTTTGATCACTGAGTCCATCAGGATTGGAGCGATAGAGGGTATACTTGGATTAATGGGCAAACGAAGGGAATGCAATGATGATTGTGACACCGAGAGTCACCATAGAAGCCATTAAGGTTGGACTGAAAACGAATGAGCCATGTAACCTGTAGCCTACGTCTGCACGTCCTATCCGTTCGAGAAAAAGCATCGTCTAAATGAGAAAAGAGAAAAGAGTGGAAATGCCATTTTTGTCATTTGCTTGTTCGCGATCTCAATCACAATCTCAATACCAACCTCCATCATGTATTTTTCACCCAAATCAAGTAAACTCTTTTGATAGACTACATCATAGACTGAAGCTGCTTCCACATTTATACCAATAATGTATTTATTCATAAAACTAGAAGTCCAGAAAAGCGATAAAGAGCTTGATCCAAGAATGAAATATCGACTAAAATCATAGCTACCAGAAATCATTGTGTAAAGCGAAACAAGTCCCATAATATTAAAGGCTGGATACATGAAGCTTAAATAGGCAGACCAGATGTTGTTGGCAGTGGAAGTTAGTTCAATGGTTGCAGTATAAATCTGTCGGTAATAACGTAAGCTTTGAAGGCTCCAAGTAACCTCTGGATGAGCTTTTATTGACTTTTTGATCAGGATAAAAGACGCTCGAATCAGAGAGGATGAAGTGAAAAGAGTATGAACTTTTATGAAAACCAAGATACCAACAAGAGGGTATGACACCTGATGTGAAGTTTCAAAAGCCATTTGTATCAAACCTGCTTCATGAGGTTGAATGACAGCGATGTAGACACAGCCTGGAAGGTAACAAAGCCAAGTGATCAAGAAAAGAATTGCAAAGATGAGGGTTTCCTTTTTGGCTCGTTTCAATTCATCAGTGATGAAAGGGTCATTAAGTGAGAATCCAACCAATCTCCAAGCTTCTTCATATTGACTGTAATCGAGTGGAAACAAGAATACTATGACCAGCAATGCATTGATGAAAATATCGCCTCCTAATACAGTGATTATACTCGAACCAGAAAAGGTCAGCAATCCACAGAAATCAAATCGAGGTAAATACCCAAAAAACATTGCAATATCATGACCAAGTGTTGATGCGAATAATAAAGTAAAAGTCAAAAATGAAATCAAGTTAACTCTACCGGGGAAAATGGGTAAAATGCGAAATCTTAAATGATCGGGTATCGGAGGTTTAATTGGTGTTGTTGGTATCTTGTTTTGTCCCAAAATTTGAAATGGTTTAATCAGATTCGATGACATTCTTGGAGATTTTTCACAATTCTAATGTCTACTTGAATACTGGTAATGAAAATAAGTCAATCTGATTTTTCCTGTTGATTCTTTATGCAGGTTTCACTTTAAATGTGACTTTATTTATTTGAGTTTCATTTTAATCGATAAGGTTTTGTTTATATTTTTGGAAATTATTGTCATTGTTAATAAGGAAAATAAAGTTTTTTTTGGTTACATTGAAAAGATTAACTTTTGATTGAGCATCATTAACGATCAATATGATCATCAACTCATGCAATAATCTTTGCTGTTAATCGATTATGGAAATGAAATGGATTTTACGATTTTAAAAACAAAAACTTCATTAAAGTTGATCGAATCAGAATTTCAATTTTCAATTCTTGGAAAATAAAGCAAATTGAAAACATTGCGTTTGTACCAATTTGTATAATTTATTAAATAATTTATAGCGTATAAAGTTTAGTTTTTAAGAGTAGAAAAGATTACTCTTAAAAAGATTGATTTCTTCAATATTTAAGAGCTACAAAAGTTATTTTCACAAAAAAACATTTTTACCTTCTAAATATTATAATAAATATTTTACATTGCATGAGTGGGACTAATTGGGTGAAAGAAAGACAGGCGATAAGGATAACTTGTGACCGAGAATTGGTATTGGATTGACGCTGGATTGGCTTTTAAAGACGAAATTTGAAGTAGAATTATGTCGCTATGTCGTTCCATTTACTTCTGGTTATCTTAAGTTAAGTTATGCTAATTTTTTACACAGAATCGGGTCATTTGCCAGAACCAAAATGAGTTTTAGATTCCATTTTCGGGTTATAGATTATTTTGATTTTTGATAAGATTAAAACTCTTCATTGATTCGAGATAAATTTACATGTTATGAATCAGCTAAGAAATAATCTTTGAAACAATACAATGGTTGACTCAAAGAGAACTCATTGATTAGATAATCTTTTTGTTAAAGTCGTAAAACTTTCAACAGGAGGCTGCAAGTTCGACTGTTTACTTGTTTGACTAGTAACAGAACAATTAAATTCACCGATTCTCAGAAAAATTCTCGAACTTCATACGATTGATAGCAGAATGACTCATTTAAGCTCAATGGCCCAATTGTTTGATAGATGAATGGATAATATAACAATCCATGAAATCTTCGGCGATGATTCACGTTAATGATGATGCACGGGGTGATATGATGAATGTTACTTTAAAGCGTTTCAACTTGCTTCTGAACCACGTAAAATTTATGCTTGTTACCAAAAAATCCCCAAATAACAGCAATATTTTCAATAACAATGTTGAATGGAATGGCACAAAGGGCACCAATTAAGCAGAAGATAAACTTAGAATATCCTAAACGCATCAAACTAAAAGATTTGATAACACCAAAGATGTACATGTAAACGTTAACGGCACCCACAAAAGCGACTAGAGTATTGAAAAAGACGAAATCGTCAGTTGGTAGTGGGCATAACCATGCTAAAACAATGTTGGACGTGCTTAAAGGAATGGTCATCCATGCATAGAGAGACATGGTTAGAAACAGCTTATTTTGAAAAGGTATTTTAGGTGAATGAACAACCAGAAAGATTCCTTGTAACCATCTTTTTCTTTGTTGAATGAAATCAGATATGGAGAATGGTGACTTTTCCCACATTTCTCCTTCAATGAAATCAAAGGTATAACCTTTTTTATATGCTATCATTGAGAAGTAACAGTCTTCAGCAACCGATCCATCTAATCCATGGTCAAATGAAACGGCCTTTTCTGCTTTGTACTTGGTAACGACATAAGAACCTAGAAAGATTACAAAAATATTTTAGTATAACATAAAAATTCATAGAAATATTTAAACAGAGTTCTGCCAATATAAGAGTAAATACAGAAAATGTCACTAAGTTCAGGCAAGTTGATTAGGTTGATATTAGGTGAAAAACCTTAAAGCAAAATTTTGACAAGCAAATATGAAGTCTTAAATTTTACTCCCATAATGTTAGCTAATTATCTCAACTTTCAAGCGACTGTGCACAGAGATTAAGCAAATGGTTTACCGACGAAATCTGGAGCTTTTTCTCACTTGGCCTCATTTGTTACTTTTGAAGATGCCAATCAGAGGTAAAAATAAAATTGACATAAAACATGGAAATGTACATAGTTCATCTAGAGACAGTCATAGAGCAGTTTCTGTCTCATTTGCCTAAACTATTTGTGCATTTGATAAATTTCTCGGTAAAAGAGCTTTTCAGGTAAAATCTCGTATACCAAAGTTGACTATACAGTTCGAAAAGTATTTGCAAAAATATGTAAATATACGACCAAGAGTACTTGCTTGACTTTAGTGAGATTTTCTGCATCTTATCGAAATAAATGTCGATAGTTAATGACGCGGTTGCCGCGGAATGATCGTTTTGACGACTATTCTATTTACCTTTCCAGCTGAATAAAGGACGATGAAACATGTAGAATTGAAATCTAAGCTTGCCCATATCCTCAGCAACTCTGAAAGAGTCTGCTAAAGTTGTGAACCAATTTACAATAGATCCATTAGCATAAGTGATTAAACCTTGACCAAATTCATGTTTTCCTCTCATGGTAAAATTCAATACGCCACGAACAGAGTTTTCAGATACTAAAGTTTCTTCGTCAAGATGAACAATGTAATCTTCCTCTCCAAGAATATTAACATCATCTTCCAAACAATATTGAAGTGCTCGAGCCTAAAGTTAACGGGGTGAAAAGGATCAGAAGCAAAAATAATGAAAGAAAAGAATTAGTTATTCCGTTGAGATAAGACAAAAATGGATTTTTATAACAAAAGAGAAAGTTTGCTGGATAAGATAACATTGTTTCCTTCAGACTTTGATTGCATTAGTGTCAATCTCAGATCAACAAGAAATTCGTTATCATAAGTGAGTTACCAGGCAAGAGGTAATTTGTTGATGATTCATACCTTGTACAGAGCACCCGTTTTAGTTTTGTAATCAAGAGGTACAACAATTTCTCTGATTCTAGGATGTTTTTCCAGATTAACAGGTCTATCGGTGACCACTTCAAAGATAAAATTTTCAACACCAACTGCCAAGCAAGTTGATAAATTTTGTTGAACATTGGATTTGACCAAATCAGGATAATCTCCTCTGGTTACAGTTCGGAAAGAAATAAAAGGAGCTAACAATGGGCTGCCCTTTAATTTAACTTTCTTTGGAAAGGTGTTGTAGATGGTTAAGCCAAGAAAATTACATAGACACTGTGGAAGAGCGAGAAGAGCCAAAAATCTCAACAAATAAAGAATTGTGCAGGCAAAAACTCCATATTTAGCAATGGGATCAAACTTTTTGGCCTCCTGGTCGGTAGAGTAGATCAATTGAAAAATGAATATAATGATTAAGGTGAATAGAAGGCAACAGTGAAGCAAATGTTTGGTTCGAGAGTTAAATTTTAATGGAGAAAGCCATCGTGTTTGCGAAAGTGTCTGCCGTTGAAAAAGAGGTAATTGTTGCATGTTGGAAAGTCGATTAAACCAGTCATAAGCATAAACCGATAGATCAGTGATCATTGATGTAGACTCAAACTTGGCCAGAGAGCAAAACAAATCGCTGAGTAATTTGAAGAGTAATTCATCGCAGACAATTTACACAGAATAAAGAGGGAGTAAAATACAAGATGAAGGAAAAATGATCAACAGCAGATGAGTGCAACACGAATTAAAAAATGTAAACAGTGATTACATTTACATATGAATTCACCTTCCGACTGACACAATAATCATGCTTCTCCAAGCGAAATAGCAAGGTTGAATTAAACTAATCTTCAACCTATTAGGATTTTTAAAACAATTATTTGTCAGATAAATAAAGGCAACGCCTAAACAGATTAATTTCAGTGTTAGAATCAGAAAAGGAGGTGTCAATTTTTCACAGAAACAATATTTCCCAGGGAGTTTCACCTAATTACGAATAGCATTTGAAGATAAACATAAACTTTCGCCTGTTATATAATAGATGGCGCTTGCAAGTTTGAGTCTAAAAGCTTTTTTATTGGTTGATTTGAAAATCATTTTTGCCTCTCTATTCTGACAACAAATGATGTTTTTTAATGAAATTTTGAATCAGTTTTCCCCTTTCCTTTTCAATTAATTAACTGTTTCTTTAATCAATTAATTTTCTTACGTTATCATTTTTGTTTGTTTTGTTTTGATATTGTTTTCCTTCTGTTATTTCATCATGAGGTCAGTAAAAATTGCTGCGCTAATTGAAACGGTTTCACCATCCTCTTCTCTCAGTATGAAAAGGAAAAAAGAGGACAATGAATCGGAGAATTATTATACACCACCTTGTTTACCTTCTCAATTAAGGCAAAAATCCATCGGTAAGTAGTTTATTATTCTTTAAGCATGGTTGAGCAGTGTATCTATTGTATCTATCAGATGAACTGTTCATCTACTCTCTCATTCATGTTATACATGTCAAGATGTAATATAAGCATGGTCGACTCATTAATGTTTTATTTTCTCATTTTCTATTCTTTTCAGGAATTATTCGACGTTCTCTCAGTGAGAATATAACTCCGAATAAGGGATTCAAAAAGCCCAGAATGCTTTCCGATTCAGGTACACCACTTTCCACAAGGAATCAAATTTCACCTCCTGTTAAAGAAACTGTTAAAACTCTTGTTGTAAAGCCAGTTGATGACACTCCCGCAGTCGAGCTTTCTAATGATACCGAACCAATAAATAACCATAGGCTACCACAAAGTTCACCAGAGCATTTACCACGTCAGATATTTCAATCTCAATCGCATTCTCAGCTACAGCCTCAGCCCGCACGCCAGTCTCAGTCTCAGTCTCAGCCCGAGGTTCAAATTCAAATTCCAATCAAAGTGATGGCCCAACCAAAACAAAATCTCCAGCCTCAACTGCAGCCTCAACCTCAGCCTCAGCCCCAGCCTCAACCTAAGCCTAAGATTCAAGTCCCAATCAAAGCAACACCTCAACCACAGCTGTCTCAGCATCAACCTCTCTCGCAGCCAAAGCCTTTAGCATCAACAAGTGTAACTCAATTGCAAAATTCCCAGTATCAGTCAGAGCCAACTCAGGAAGAAGATGAAGATGATATAAAAGCTGAACCAGTTCCCTCGGGGTTTAAACTAGCCAGCAACAAGGTTCTTTTTCTGAATCATGTTGCACAAAAAAGAGTTGCATATTTAACAAAGCAGCTTCAGGACATGAATATAGATTTATCTGTTTATAAGGCTGATAAAGATAAAAAAGGACCAGTTCCACCGATTTCATGTCCCATAGAAAATATCTTGAATAACTCAAAATCAATTAATTGTCCGGATGCTGATGATGAAATCTGTAATTCAGCAGACGACGAGTTCTTACGCAATCTTGATGTGAATAATTTGGTTGGAAAAGAGGGTGTTTTTTAATATTCTAAGTTCTGTATTTATTTATATAAAATCCGATTTAAATACTTATGTGAAAAAAACTAACTAATTGAATGACCAATGAAAAAATTTGAAGTTGAAAATCAGAAAAAATACAATTTGTTATTTATTAAGCTTCAAGCATTATTATTAACCCATATCACAATTGTCTGAACTAAAATAGATAATAGATAAAGGCAAGTGGCGAAACAGAAGATAGTCCATTTACTGAAATGGAAGATATAAAATAAAAGATAGAAGACAAATAGGTAACAATAAATTGCTCTATCGGCGAATTTTCGCAAATTAACTCTCGGAGGTAAATTGACGATCTTCCGTTGAGGTGGATTACAACTGCTGGACATATTTTTCTCAAAATAGTAATAAGAAGTGGGCGGTGATAAAACAAGCTGACTTATCCAACCGATCATATCATCACGATTGTAAAGTTCAGAGAACACGGAATTATATTTTTCATTAATGAATTGTGAAACCATGATGAAGAAACTGACAAGAAAACTAATTTCATAACTGCGAACAGGTTGAAGATCAGGATTACCCTGATATTTAATTTCACCGGCTCCCTGTTTATCAACTGGTAAAGATCCTTGACCACCTCGTCTTCGTATTAGTGAAATATCATCACTAGTGAGATCAGCTCCAGTGTGTTTTGGTGTCATCATGATAGATTGATTGAAGGAAACTCTGTTTTGTGTTTGAGATTGTCGGGTTGGCGAGTCTCCAAACGATTGATCTAGGGATAATTGGGTTGTTTCCATTTCAATTGAAGCAAGATTTATCTCGAAAATGTTTGCCATTCGTTCACACAAAATTCCGGAATAATTTTCAGTCTTTTGTTTATCTGATATTTGATGCTTTTCATCGAGATCAGATGATTGGTCTTCCGTTGAGTTGAATGTTTTAATCAAATTTTTGAAGCTAAATGCTTCTTCTGATGTAGAAGATGCTGAATGAGATTTTATGTATTCTGTAAGCTCCTTCCGAGTGACCATTATTTTTCTCAGTAATGTAGATAATTCATTGCGAGTTGAATCAGAGAATAGACGAGTATAGGTGAAATCATTAGGTTCACATTCTAAAAGTGGATGGCGGTAAATAAGTCCAGCAGAGATTGGAGAATGGCAAGAACCTCTATAATTTGTTATCATAGAGAGACGAGAGTTCATCGATTTATTTGGTGACAAGTTATTTTCAAAGTTTTTCTCTGCGTCCTTTATCATTGAAACTAAACTACTTTGATGGTATACCTTGATCACTCTGAACAGCATGAATGTGTTAATTGATGAACTTAAATCAAGTCTCATAAATCGTGGAATTAATTGTCGGAAGATGACAGTGTAGAAAAAGAGATTGTCATCGATAAAGCGCTTCCATGAAGGGTCGATTGGCATGTTATCTGAAAATTTACTATCCCCATGCATAGCATCAGTTCCTTCATCACTTGCTCGACCAGAAGAAGGATCGATGTATCGCCATGGCTGAATAAAACTTAACCAAACCTCCAATGGTAATCGAAAAGAAGCGTCAAGAGGCCATTTGTCAAATGAGACTCTGATGAAACTATAAAATCTACGGAGGAAGATATACTTGCTGCTCCAGATGTTTTCTTTCAATTCATCCAACTCATGATTTTCAAAGAGGGAAACGTTCAAAGAAAGTTTTTTGTTGATCAACGAATTAACAAAGTAGTGTAAATGCTTAATCAATATCCGAACACATCTCATGTGATCTTGATTGTGGGCCAATAAGGGTTGAAGTTGAGTATGGGAAGGCATTTTTTTAAGAATGTGTTGCGGAACTTTTACATTGACCCATAGCTCAATTAGAATCGTGATAATTGTTTCCGCCTTGTTTAAATTGGAACCAAGTGGGTCTAAGATTTTGGTGTTATTTGCTTGATTAGAATAAGTCATCTCATTTGGCCGATTTAGAAGCTTTTTTAAATTGAGTAAAGATGTTTTGGGTAAGTTAAGAGAGCCACCGTTTTGACTTGAGTTAAGATGAAAAGTTGACGATAGCGATTGCCACAATGAGGATGGTGACTCTGGCATGGTTGATGATGATGAGCTTTTAGCAGCAGAAGATTCCAAAGGAACAAAATAATTAAGGTACATTTCAATAAGAGTGATATAAAGAATATTGGCAGGATTTCCATTGTCTAGATTTTGCATAACTTTAGAGCTGTGTACATAGTGAGCAAGATGAAAGAGGAAAAATTCGAACGCATTAAGAGATACACGATTAGGGACTACGGATGTTCCATCTGATACCAATCGATTAAGATAAAATTCTGATGGTAAGCCTTCTTCAATTAAACATCTACTTGGTAGCTGAAAAAAATGAAAAGAAGAGATTTTAAGCCGATGGAAGTTATGGATGAAATTTTCTGACTACAAAATGATTAAGTCATGTTTAAAATAGCTATTGGGCCTGAATAATAATAGAGTCGCAATACTTACAGGAAGGCATGAGACAGGAAAATAAAAACCGGCCAATTGGTCTTTCATTAAGTACCTAATCCATTGAAAAAGAGGTCCTTCTGGGTGCATTAAATTGAGTAAACTGTGAAACTCGGCTTGGTGAGTTTGACTCGAGATAAACCTAAGATTGATGTTACTGTCATTTTGATAGCCAAAGGCAAATAAATTTTCAACAATGCTAGGGAAACAATTTTGAATATCCAACTGAAAATAATAAGAATCAAAAATAAAACGATTAGATAAGGAAGAAAACAAAACATAGGTAAACACATACCTTATAATTTTCAGAAAGACTTTCTTGTATCAATAAACTCAATTCTTGACATTTTTCCACTAAATTGGCTCTTTTCAAAGCAACCATAAAACGAGCTTCAAACTGTAATGACAAAAGGCAATAAAATTAAAATTAACAATAGATTAATAATCTAAAACAAAACATGCTTACGTTTGTATTCATATTGGAAGTCCTGCTGATAGCTTTTTCAATCAACTAATTAGAGTGACAATGGCACTCAAAGCACTATCAAAAGGTAAACACTTGGATAGATCAACAATGAAATTAACAAATAAATTGCAGTAAAACGTAAATTGTTCATAAATTAATCAGAAAAAAGTCTGAATATAACAGTCACTCTGAAAAATTTAGCAAAGTCAGGTGAAAATAAAATAGACAGACTCTACAAAACAGCAGTAACCAATAACATGTTGACACAGAAAAGCGGTTTTTTCAAAATTTCACCGATTTTGGCGCCAAATGGTAAACAATTTCGATGTTAATTTACAAAAAGATCAACACAAGTTGACATTAAACTAATTGACAATTAAAGCATAAACAAGAGAGAAGACAGAAAAAAACAACTTTCACAAAATCCAGACACAGACAGGTTTCACTCACAATGAATATTACTAAACCTCAAGACAATGAAAATTCCACTTCATCAAAATTGCAAACATTTACCTAATTAGTTGGAAAGTTGAGTGAGTGAAAAAAATTGATTAAATTTCTCGATGGGTTGGCTGTTAATTTATCATTGTTGAACAGGGTTGAAAGGTAAAGCCAACAGAATAATAGAAGATGATCACAAAAACACAACAAGGTTGATAAACAATGATTTCAAAGGAAATGGCATGTTAACACTCCAATGATTTTACAATTGCATCGAGGCAATCAAAAATCAGTGTTGATGTAAACTGTTGAAGAGATGATGGTTAAGATGATGGTAATGAAGAAAAGCAGAAAAAAATGAAGTTAGAGTTGGTTATATGATGATTTATTTGATCGGTTGAGTTGAAGATGAAAACGATTGAAGATTAAGAGTCTTAAAAATGAAAGGGGAAAGGTTTGAAGGAGATGAGACTATTGATGTTGTTGTTGTTGTTTATTGTTAATGATAAATAGTGAAATTACAAAAAAAGTGTTTCTACTGAATTGTGTCATTCAATTTCCAGCTCATCGAATTTTCAGTTTCATCAATTTTACCAGTTAAACCAGATGATTTTTGGTTAACCTTTTCCACTTACAACTGTTTTTACCATCGCCATCTTTTCGCCTGTTCACAATATTATTTATTTCGTGCTTCACAATTTCCCTCTAATATCTCTGAGTGTTTCATGTGTTGATCAACTTAATTTACTTGTGTCAACAGCTCTTCATTGATTATGCATACCACATTATTAATCAATTTACTGAGAAAATTAGATTAGTAAACTACTTCTCAACCTTCAATGTTTTCACGCTAACAACATATTGTTACCTTTAAACAGTCTCTGGTTAACTTAACATGGTGAGTAAACTGTAATTTTTATATTTTTTTATAATTTTCAGTTAATCGAACCTTAAATTATTAGTGAAAGTCAATTAATTATGATGTTAATCAACTTTACATATGAATTGAAATTGGTGATAATTTCCATTGTGGCTCCATCTAATATTAGACAATTAAGATCTTCACATTTTGTTTACATTTTTCAATTTTCTGGTTTTTTATTCTTGCTTCAGTTTTAAGAAAATTGAAATTAAAATTAAATATTTTACATTTGTGTGAATTTGAAGATTTTTTCAAGTTTAATCTGAATTTAGGATAAGTGAAGTGAATCAATGGAAGATTAAGCTTTGATTAAGATTAGGCTTTGAACTCAATTTTGTTTCAATGGAAAGCAAAATATTGACTCAAACTGTTCATTGTATTAGTGAAAGATTTATGCTAATCGTCTAAGAAAATCAATTTTGTGGAGTTTTCTGGTTATCGTTACCCAAATAGAGATTGAATTTAAAGAATACCAGCTTTTAATATCGATTAGTTAATTAAATTATTTGAAAAAAAACTATCAATCAATGAAGTTAAGCCAACAAACTGAATCTTACCAAAGCAAATTCAAGCCTAGACTCTACGGTTAGATAAGATGATTCGACTCGTACTCTTCCAAATTTGATTGAAATAAATTGAAATTGAACTCTTGATCAGATTCAAAGTTGAATTAACATTTAAATTAACAAATTAGAGTCCAACATTAACTGAATTACAATGAATAAGCAAGAGAGAAACCAGTTTCAACCTAAAAAAAGAGTAACATCAATATCATCACCAAACCAGCCTAACCTTACCAATACCCAAGCAATTGCATCTTTTATTGATACTTTACTTTGTTAAAAACCCTAATTAAACCTAATTTTTGTCAATCGTATTAACAGTGATTGAATTAGTTGCTTTAAATAGTCTCTAATCAAGCTGAACAAAAACAATAGTAAATAAAGCAATTTTAGGTCAATACCTAAAGCATTTGAAAGATCAAAAAACAATGAAAAGCGACTTTTTTGGTGTTTATTTTAAGTCGATCAACAATAATCATTGTCATCGATTAAACACGATGATAATGTTTGATAATAATGTAAAACCAATGATTTAAAAAGCATTTGAAAAGCCATTACAATAGTTTACCATTTAAATGAGTAAATCTGTAATTGAATCAGAAAGCAATTTCAATTTTCACAGCAATTCAGCTCAGCAAGTTGAACCTTTACATTTAGGTCTTTGAATGTCAATAAATAATTCAAAACAAACCGAAAGACAAATGAAAATGATCAATTTTAATGAAACAATTGTCAATGTTGGATGTAACCAGAAAAAAGACCAGAAAATTTGTATTCTCTTTATTGTCTTTAATTGCATTTACTCATCAACTGTATAAATGTTAATGTATATTGAGCAACAATTGTCAAGGTTTTACCTTTTCACTTGATTATTCAGTTTCATTATCAATATTGAATCAAATTAAATGGAAATCTTTTCTTATTCAGTGATTACTGACCCATGATGGTGAGTCTCAATTACCTTACAAGTGATTAAACCTACAAAAATAACAATTGAACAGCAGCCTTATTCAACAAGTAAAATAAAACTGTCCAGTAAATGTTGAAGTAACAAGCAAACAGAGTTCACATTAAGTTGACCTTAACTGACAAGTTGAATTGTCCAATTGAACAAACAATGATTCAAGTGTATTAGCCGATATAATCAATGAAATGTTGCTCAACAAATCATTACATTGAAATGATATTTTAATCAAAAAACATCGACAATCTTTGTCTCTAACCTGACAAATATATCATTACAAACAGAGCATTCACTTTGCTCAACAAAACCATTTTTTCGCCTTTTCAATTTTCTGGTTATTCTGGTTAAGTTATAGCAAAATGAAAAGCTTTATTTATGAATTGTTTCCATTAATCGAGAATCCAAATGAAAAGAAGAGTAAACTGTTTGAAATGAGAAGCTTTTCAAAAGATATTTAAAGGTATTTCAAAGTAGAGAATAGCTTTTCGAAATGTTCACCAATTTAGTTTCAATGTGCAAATAAATTATCTTTTTGTCTATTCTAATCATGATATTAATCAAAATCACCAAAAGATATAAAACCAAAGACTTTTAATGTTGATCGTAAAAAAGGTTTTTATTCAATCGACTGGTTACCAGATAAAACCCAATAACTGGTTGCATCCAAATTGGCTCTTTATTCATATTCATTACGATTCCAGGTAAAACAGATTTTGATGTTGTGTTACATGGAAGGTCACAAGACTTATGGTTGATAAATCTACTGGGAGTGAAGAAAATTAATTGAAACAATTTGTTGACAAAAAGTCTGTATTTGTTTTCGATGTTTTGGAAGCAATGAAAGTTGAATGTCATGAACCTCAATGTTTAGGCTGATCTCAAGTTGAAGATGAACTTTGAATAATGCTTTTCGTCTCGATCAACAATCTGTGAATGTTGGTGCAAGTATATGTTGAATAAACTATAACCTTAAACTTGATTAAAGACTAATGTGAAGATAATTTTCGTTTTTTTTTCTTCCATTTTTTTCTCTCCTTCTGAAAACTCTTTTAGATTGGATTCAATTTTCATAGTCAATCCTTTTTTCACCTTTTATTTATCACCTGTTATTTAGTTGAAAGTAGCTACACTTTTTCATGGTTTGATTCATCATCTTCACCTTTACTTTCACCTAAACGATTTTGGTTTGATGATGAAACCCTGAATCCAATTGGCAGTTCATCATCATTCGTCTCTTCCCAACCAAATGCTCGTAAAGATGATCAACTAACCCTCTCTTCACAGATGCACACTTCACACAATTTAACTCGATTTTCCTTCTCACCTGAATCAGATAATCGATTTGAGAAAATTTATCTCAAATTTATTTCACAGCTTCCATCCAACTCGAGATATTCAAGATTTACGCCTAAATCAGAAAATAAATTGTTCACTTCAGGTAATTACTTTCAAATAAGCTTAAAGAGCAAAAAAATTCTCACCTAATTCAAGTCGATTCTTTATTCTGTTAATGGAGAAAAGATTAAATTCAGCTTTTCCTGATCAACGATTTGAATATTTTAATCTTCAAAATTTTCTTTTCTCTTGAAAAATCGCCTTTAGACAAAAGAGTAACAGCATTTTGGGAAGATCAATATGAATCTCCGTTGAGAGGTTCGTTAATGTCGAACCTGTTTACACCAAGAGAAATGGAGAAAAATGCCTTTCAAATGAACTTGAATTTAAACATGGAGCCCATCAAGGAGACACATTTGATTCCACACTTTCCATTACCTTCAACCTCATCTTCATCTCTCGAACCCTTATTCACTGATTCGCCTTTGCCTTCTTTAACAACTTCTCATTTTGGTTTCACTCAAGAACCTTCTTCCACTTCTTCCGGATCATTCAATTTGGATGATAAAAGAGAACGAAATTTATTCCGAAAAAGAAAATTTTTCCGTGAACAATCGAACCTCAATTCAATGGCAACTTCGACCCACTCCAAGCCATTGCCTTCAATGCGTAGTCACAAGCATCTCTCAACAAGTGATCTTGTGGGTAAAGAGAGTCGAGCTCTTGATCAACTTGCTTCACCAGCTCTTGTTGCTGATGAAAACAATTGTCGGACAATTGTCAAGCAAGTAACTGAACTTCCAGGAGTTCGACCTAAAAAGATTGTCAAATTGATTCGTTCACGTCGAGCTTTGAATTTACCGGATAAACATTTAATCACCTTTTACATGTCCAAGAATTGTACCGAACCATTGATCAAATCGAAAGGTGCCATTGCAACAGCGAGCAACTTGAAAACCGTTAAAGGTAAAACTCTTTAATCCATTCTAATCTTTCTATTAATAGTTTTCTCTTTGTTTCTTTCAGTCTCCATTTACAGGCAAAAGTTTTTGAACAGCTTCAAGTTACCCGAAGAAGTAAACTTTGATTACTGAAATCTTCAAATTTGAATAAACCTGTTGATGCTGATAATATTGGAAAACATTGAATCGTGAAAACGAATTACTTAAGCTTATTAAATTTTACTTTTTTAAATAAACTTTCGACTCTCATATGTACAAGTTATAAATTTAAACGAAATTCAATATTTTCTTTCAGAATAAAGTTCATTTATTCTGGTATATTCATGGATCAATTCAATTTTTTTCCTGCAAAAAGCAAAAAACTTCTTAACCAGAACCAATTTTCATTCACTTGGAATTCAGGAAAAGGAACGCAAAGTAATCCGATTCTTGTGTTTTCTCAATATTTAACCTTTTCCAGGGTAAAATGTTTTCTCACTAGAATCACGTTGATATTGTTGTAATATGATGATTCTGATTGTTTAGTTATTTCCTTTGAGCATAAAAAATAAAATGATTGTTAAAAGTAACATTATAAGCATTAATTTGTTTGTCTATCTAAAGGTTGCACATCGTCTAGAAGTTAAAGCTTCAAAAGGTATCCTCTATTGAGCATAGTGATCATGATAAACGAAACAATTTCCGAACAGAACTTAAGTTTTAAATGGTGAAAATTGAGTGACAGAAATAACGACAAAAGTAGGATAATGGTGAATTGGAATGGCTATTGTTCAACAAAATAGAGCAAAAACAAGAATTCAATAATTCAATAGCAAAAATAGACTTGAAATTTTTTAGAAAAGACTTAAATCTTTATGACGAGACTTGCAATCCAAGCCATTGATCAATGATCATCCCACTGGCTTGAGACTCGTCATCAGCTTGAGGATCAACAGCAACCGATAACTTTGGTTAGTCAAGAAACTCAGCTAATGGCTATTAAAACAAATTTTATCCATTCATAATCACATGAAACTTTTACTGAGCATATCAACACAATGCATGGAGATTGTGATTTCATCTTTTTTGATTCTAACCATGCCTTTGGAACAATTTACAACTAGTAAATGTCATTCGTAGTGTTTGAGTACTTGTTTGAGTTGTAAATTTTTGTAGGTCTAAAGGTGAAAGGAATTTAGTTTTGACCATTCAATCAAAGAAAAAACCCTTTTCAGTGTAAAATGATACATTTAAATACCATTACTGGACGATATTTATTTTGCATTTAAATGTATAATAGCTATTGGCATTTTATTTGCTCGAGTCTTCGGGTTGCATTATTTTCATTTCAATAGGTTGCAAAGGTGATTATTTTGATTTATTATTTGCACATTTCGAGGAAAGTATTCATTTTAAATGAACTATGTGAACATTTGTTTGACCAAATTGACTAGTTTCAATAGTAAAATTGGGTAAAAGCTTGCTTACAAGCAATATTTACTCGCCCTCACTATTTATTTATTTTGATTGCTTGACAAAAGCTCATGCAACTGAATCAGATAAAGTTTCTTTCCATCCTCGAATCCTCATGTTTTTTCCAAATCTCTAGAGATTGTTCATGTCTAAACTTTTTTCTTCCCTTTTTTTCATTCGCAGCAAAACTTTGTGCTCTTCAAATT
Source organism: Tetranychus urticae (assembly GCF_000239435.1). Next base: position 517,486 of record NW_015449943.1, on the reverse strand, counting down.
TTGGACTTTTTTGCTTCTCAATTTTTGTCGTTTCCTCTTGAAATTGGACGAGAATACTAAAAAACCAGACAAAATATGAAAAAAATGTTGACTTATGAAGTGTGTTGAGGTGAATAGTGAAGTTAACTAAAATTTTAAAACTCGAGGCAAAAGTTCGAAAGTGGAATGATGAAGCAGTTTCCAAGGTAGTTATGAATAATCTATTGGAATCAAAATTTCATGATTAACATGTTTAATGATCATAAATTGTTTTTACTTGAATTTGGTAATCTCAGTATAATTGATGTTTCAAAAACTCAAGGGTTGAATTAAATCTCTTTCACTGTTGAAACGCTTGACTAAACAATCAACTTTGGAAAAATAATGAAGGTTTAGCATTTAATTGGCATTTAATAAGGATCAGCTTATGAAGGAAAGAAAAGTGAATATTCATAGTTTATTTTTAGCTCCATTTGATTGCATTTTCGAGCATCGATTGGCGTGAAAATTCAGGATTAAAAGATTAACTCACAAGTTAAACAACACTTTTTCATCGCTCAAACAGTTCAACTAATTGATATCTAGAATGGATCAAATTCAAGATTACTGTAACTACATAAATCCGGAGCGATTGAATAAGATTGATGAAAGTTCAAGTCAAGAGTAAATGGCAATGTTGAACATATTTAGTTGCTTAAACTCCAGAAATAGATTTTTTTCATTAGTCAGTTTTGATTAAATAAATGAAAATTTATTTGCGAACTATTGTGTAACATCCGAGAATGTAAACCAAAGTCAAGGAAAAACCATTGTTCATGGTTGGTGGAAATGTACACAATTCATCATGAAAAGTTCATTGTCAAAGGAGCTATATTTGGTTTCAAATGTTATATGAAGACTAATAATAACATTGTTATTAATAGAATCGTAAGTCAAATGATGAAACAAAACTTGATATCAATACAATGCATCTTTCACTCCATGCAACGTTTAAATAATTTCATCTGAAAAATTCTGATTTAGTGAATATAGCTAAAGTTTTTTATGTTAAAATATATTCCTTGACAAGTGATGATTAAGAATTGAAACTTGTTTAATATGTTGAAAATTGTAACATTAATCCGTTAACAGAGAGTGTATTCAATTTATGTGCATAATTTGTCTTTTCCTTTTTGTTTAATCTTTACTGCTTTTTTCATATGTAGTATTAATATAACTTGACCATCGCTTTGTTTTGCAGTTGAAAATTGCAACAGATCAAAAGGTCTTGTTTGACAAGTGAGAGAGTAAATTTTCTAAATGGAATAACTTGAGATATTCTTAGGAATTGTACTGGTTTTTAGAAACTTATGATTATCAGGTTTCTTGAGGATTGCAAGAATGCAAATGCTCTTTAAAATGTGCTACTGAATTGTAATATCTACTTGATATCTGGTCAAACATGTAAAATGATATTGTATCGACTCTGCACTCTTATCTCTTTGCCTCTTGAAAAATTTATCAAAGAAATGCTATCTAAAACTATCAAGAAACAATTCAAAACTCGACTTATTTGGAAAAGAGGTCAGCTAAAGTTATCAAATGCTAAATTTAAGCATGTTTAAATATGGACCAGGACTACATATTAGCAGGGCTGCAGCACTCGCTTCACTACAAACACTTTCCATTTATAATATTCTTAAGTCGATACTAGCTCTTAATAAAACTCAAAGAATTTCACCAGATGAGAATTCAGAAACCGATCAGTGATTTTTGAGACCACGAAAATAGCCCTTGAGTAGATTAGTGAGAATCGTTTGAATTGTTTTCACCAAGTATCGGAAAGGGTAACATCTGTCACCAGTTGGCCTTTCATCTATGTTATTGATATTTCCTATTAAAGAATCTTTTAAACTCGAATCTAGATTTTGCATGTAGTTTCGTTGTTTGCGTAGTGTTGGGGAACCACAGACAACATTATATGATATCTCAAATTTTTATCGTGCCATTGGAAAAAGTCACACTTAAGTATAGGAAATATACTGACTATCGTGAGGTAGATTACAATATCAAAGTCAGATAATGAGATTAGTTCAACAGCAAGCACATAACAGCTATCTGGGAAAAAAATCAATCGAAATAACAAAAATAAACATTTAAGCCTTCAAATCACTACATATACAAAGTTTGCAACCTAAATTGCTTAACGTTTTAATAATGAAGGTCTTTTAAAATGCCAAATTAATTTTAATGACTAAACATTCAACTCAAAATCCTACAAACTTTTAAACCTTGCGCAATCGTGAAACGTCTTCCCAACGCAAAATGCGAGCTGAAATTTTCAATAACCAAGTGTACAAGCTTACGAAAATCAATCCTAGCCTATCAAACACTTGTTGTGCCCAGTTTCTTCATTCAAATCTACGTATTATCAATAATACATTTTATTCACCAAAAATGCCAACATCGTAAAATGCATGAGGTCCTTGAAATAGGTTTTAAGCAAGCTAAGAAGACTTAACTTGTAACAATAGTGGATGAGTTATTCACGATCAAACATGCTTCAAAGGCATTACATAAACGGGTGATTTAGGTCACGGGGATAGTGGTGTTTCATGCGCTTCTAAATCATACTCCTTCCATTTTGATATCAGTACTACCTTTTTTGCATTCTAGCACTAATTCAATCAGTTTATTAAAATCTAAAATTCAAATTTCTGTGAAATAAAATGTAGCAAGTTTGCACTGATTCAAATAGCATTTAAATCAAAAAGTTAGAATTTGCACCTAACAAGTAGGCGATTTAAAATTTACTCCATTGAGTAAAACAAACTTAATCCGGGCGGGGCAGGACACGATGTCGCCAGACTAACGGAAACATTGATAACGCGAGTTCGGCGATATCAGTGAGCTCGCATTATCAATGGTCTCTTTGGTCTCGCGAGTTCAATGTCTTCAGACGCAAAGCAATCGTAAATCGATAATCATGACGAAAAGATGAAATTAAAAGACTAATTGTATAAGAAAATAGCACACAAAACCATCTATCATAGTTCCAGATCGATTTATTTGATCCTGGAAAGAAATCCCGATTTTGAACAAAAAAGAGAAACCAGCAATATATTTGTAAATCAATCTATTTTTTCATAAAGATATCTCATGTAACTTGCAAAAGAGTGCTACAATCCTTTTACCGGTCGCCCAGCTGTTGGGTTAGCAATTCGTGCATCTAGCACATAAACACCTTTTCCAGTTCAAGGTATATTTTTCTTCTTATTCCCATCGCACGGGCCAATTTTTACAATCATGGTACGGTCCACAAGCAACTCTGCAGTAAGACTGACGAGTTCCAGCTCGACGGCCAAGAAGCCTTGCTTACAGTATCGACAGCGATACTTAGGTTCCTTTTCTTTGGCCGTCCGGCTCCTAAATAATTTTGAATCGTCTGGTTCAAGGCCCCATGGCACATCTTTGTCCGTGTTCACATCCTGAGCTAGAATAAGGCTATTGGTCCATGCGGTGACATAGACGTGAACTTGTTCACCGCCAATCCGCAAGTATCCTTGCTGAACTTGGTCAACAAATGGCTCCCACTAGCCACTGCGCCTGATCTCTCTTCGTCAATGACGGTGGCATCGAAATCCTCACCATTATTAGCATCACCATCCGTGCGGGAAGTGCCAGGTCGGTTCGGCTCTAGATGAGCAATGCAAATTCTAATTTTTTGATTTAAATGATATTTGAATCAGTGAAAACTTGATACATTTTATTTCACAGAAATTTGGATTTTCAGATTTTAATAAACTGACTGAATTAGTGCTAGAATGCAAAAAAGGTGCTGATATCAAAATAAGGGGAGTATGATTTGGAAGCATATGAAGCACCACTACTCATGGGGATCTCATGAATTGTTGGCTCTTAAACTCCAATTATTGCATTTTTACAATCTTTTTCTGTTTGAGGATTGTTTCTGTAAACTCTAACGAATCTTGGGTTGTTTAATGTTTGATCTGAATCTTGGACGACTTCAGTCCTAAATAACTCTTCAAAATATTTTGCACCTTTTAGAAAAATCGCTAATTGCAAAACATCGCGAATTTTGATTTTTCTTGCGTTGTTTCATTTCGAGTTGGTTTTTTACGGGAAAAAGGTGAACATGGCCTTCTTCACGCACGGATATCACAATTATTGAGAACCTTATGCTAAATAAGCTAACTACATTCGAAAAATCACTCATTTTGAAGTTCAGTAAAACTTCTTGAAAACGGAAATAATCATCAACCGACAATCTAGATTGACCACATATTAAAGAATTTGGTGGACTGCATGTATTGCAGCTAGTACATGCATGAAGCTTGTTAGTTTTTTGACTTAACCTTAGCTCGTGACCCGAATAGCCTGAATAGACTTACAATATAATTGCGTATCCACGAAGTTTCATAGAAAAATTTCTAGCCTTACAGACACTCAGGGGCAAGTAATAGCCGTTTTAACAACGGGAAATGCAACTAATATGCCCTCAGCTTGCCTGCCAACTATGGAATGTTACTTGTCTAATAAACCTTATCTATTGTAAAAATCGAGTATATGCTCAAAAATATCGCTCTATCTGAGAAACCGCGTTCCATGACTGCTAAAGACAATATTGCGAATTTCATTAATGCAATCATATCAAGTAAACGCAAAATAAGCGCAGTAAATCCTGTAGAAGACGACAATAAACTGAGAATAGAAAATGTAGTTTAATGATGATTTCATTTAATGATGTACTAATCCATTAACGAAAAACACATTTTTCATTTTTAATAACCTCTTTACGCAAGACATCAGGAATCACAAAAGCAGCATTTATAAAACTATCATGATTGCTGTATTTATCATGGTTACTCCTTCCGGTTTAAATATCAAATAATGAAAAATGTTTATTTCTATCCTCATCATCATCATTATGATACAAGTTGAATGGATAATAAAAAATAATTTTTATCATCTTTCATCATTTTCCATCTTGAACAACATGAAACAACATTTTAATGGCCAATTAAATTACCATTGAAAGGCAATTTGCTTATAAACATGAATATATCCATTCAGTATAAGTACATGCATCCAAAGATGAGCAAAATAATGTAAAGATAAATTAAGTAAAATAATCAAATCTCTCAACCATTTTTACTCAACATTTTATTGTTTTTCCGTTTTCATCCTGACTTTTCCTCTATTCAACAAAACGAACACAAAAGATGCTAAAGAGAGCAAACAGAAAAGGCAGCAAAAAATTAAACCTGTATCTAAATTTTGTCAAACATGAAATTGTACCAAAAATGTTTCAAGTTTGCAATATTTCAAGAAGACGAAAAAAAAGACTGATCAAGAATCACATTAAGTTCGACATTCAGAAAAAGCCAAGATTATCACCATTTGATGAAACGAGTTGAATTTAAAAATTGAAGATAAAAAATCGTTTAAGTTTTCTCTCTTATCCTTATTGCATTAATATCTGTCCAAGTCAAGATGCTCAGTTTAATCTCGACCTTTCTTCATTCTCAGAGTATTATTTTTATCAGAGTTTTACTTTTTTGTCAGACGAAAAATGTACACTTTCATGATAGTTGCTTGAGTTGCCTCTCATCCTGTAAATCATATCACAGCAAGGATATTTTACTTTGAGAAGTTTGTCAATTCTTCCTCACTAACCAACAACACACTCCAAGTGTTTACAACTTTTTTTTCCTCTTCTCTTGTTTTGCTCTAAACAACTTCTCAGCATTCTCATCTTTATCATTACTTCTTCTTCAATCAATCTGGAATCAGTTTAATCTTTTCTCATCCTCATCAACTTACCTTCAACATTTTTTGCCCATCGCAAGACACAAGACGCAGTTGCAACAAAATGAAGAGAGAGAAAACTCAGAAACTTTAACTGCAACCAAAATTCATCATTTACTTTCCTCATTCCCAGTCATTTACTCTTCATCCATGTCAACAGTTTGTATCTTTCACCAGAGTATAAATAAATCCTCAAAGTTATTGTCTAAATTGACTAAATACACTTTGGAATTAGAGATTAATTTGATAATCTCGGTGGACATTTTGTTCTGAAAAAAGAAAAGAAAATTTCCATCATTTGATAAATTAACCTCAATTTTTAATCAACAGTTATATTTACGTAGATATTGCAATATGTTGCTATCAACAGTGTGACCGACACATTATGCCATTGCCAATCATAATCATCCTTTTGTTCTTGAAGCAAAGTCAATCAATAAAAGTTATCCAAACCAACCATTCTGATCAATCATTTCATGTTTGTACAAGCCAAAAAGTGAAGGGAAAAAGTTTTTCACCAGAAAACAAAAGTTGCACCAAATCAGAGTCGAAAATCGTTTCAACACTTCACCTCAAATCTTGTGTTTTTGGATAATTTGTGCTTTTATATTTACTTTTCATATCTAAAAGTTTTTATCAAAATTCGGATAAAATTTGTGAATAGTCAATATCAGATACAAACCTTTTCCATGTCTTTACCAAATATCGATATAATTGAAAGTCTTATTGAGAAGAAAAATCTTTCTCAACAGACTTGTGAACCTCCAATCGATATAAGCTCGTTCAACTTTACCGACTATGATTACCAACGAACCCATGGAATTTTCAGAGATTTCAACCTCAAAGAATATTGCAAAATTTTCTTTTCTCTTTTCGTCATTTTGATATCAGTTATTGGTAATATTGGAGTTTTGTTTTCATCAACTTTTAATCGTTCCATTCGTCACACTATACACATTTATCTATCGAATCTGGCCATTGCCGACCTTTTCATTTCCATATTTTGCATGACTGTTTTCCTAATCAATAACCTAACGGACCCATTGTTCATTCTCGGACCAATTGTGTGCAAGCTTAATGCATTCGTGCAAAGTGAGTACAACCTTCAAGTTTTTTTATTCTTGAAACTCAAGGCTACTTCAATGATCGGCAAAAACATTTTTCTTCCAACTTTAATTCCATGTTATTCAGTGAACAAAAAACAACTTGATGATGAATCATGGTGTGAAAACTTGAATTGCAGTTAATTTCTTACATAGAAACTCTTGTCCATTATTCTTTTGATTCAAGATTCGTTGGGAGTTTTCACTCCCAATAGTTTGACTTGATAATGTTAACAATATCTTCATTAGCAATTAAAAGAATCTCTTGATGATAAATCCAGGATAAAGTCGGATAAAGGTAAACATTGCAACAACTGGAATGGTTCCTTGATTCAGATTCTCTGTTTCTTTCATTATTCCATTGAGAATTTTCCGCTACACTTTTTCTTCCATTTCATGTTGTTACTTGACAAAGCTAAACTCTTACAGATTGTTTTGAGTGTAACGAATATTTCTGCACAGTTCATACAAAAAGCTAAACGTTTATCAAAAACTTTCCTCATAATGATTCATACAGTCGTTTCATGTCGATTTTCACAGACTTACCATGAAAGCTCTCTCTGGAATCGCATTGGATTTTTCAATTTTCCTTTTTTTTGATAAAAACTATTTTCAAAAACTTTGTTCTCTTGATTCAACAAACCATACTTTTAATCAAGATTAAACATCGGAAATTTAATTAAACGTTTAAAAGTAGACTAAAACTTATCTCTAGATAATCTTTCTCCATGAAACAGTCAACTTGACAAATATTTGGTTGAAACTTGACTTGACCAATATTTTTCAATTCAATTTTGTATTAAATAAATTGTTTACTCACGAAAACAGGAAATGAGTAACGAAATTTTTATTATTTAATGTTTCAAATCCAATCTGACTCACTGCGTGGTTTCATCATGTGAAATGGTTCAAAGTAGAATCTCGACATTTTTCATTTCCTAAGTTCTTTGGTTTTTTCCAAAAAAAAAGAAAAAGTAATTTTTTTCCAAAATTTGTTCACCTCTGGTTAAGTTATTAGTTTGGTGATTTTTCATTGAGCTTTTCACTTTCATCATGATATGATCATTGGTCAAAGTTATTGAATGGTACAACTTGTTAACAAGTTGTCACAAATTCATTTGAAACGTGAAGACTAAAATAATGAAAATGTCAACATTTTCCATTCCTTCACCTATTCAAGCAATTCTGTCCAGTGAGACATAACATTGACAGTTATGCCATTCACCTGACATGTCGCTGAATCGACAAGTGATGCATCTAAAACTCGATTATCGTAGACCTTAATGAACCCAAACTCGAGACATCAATAAATGCTGTTCATTTAATTATTCAATTGTACAAATTTTTTCAACAAAATAGTTGAATTCGATTTTTTTCTCCTGAAAACACAAAGAATTTCAATGATAAATTGAACTTCAAATCTGGAAAATGTTAGCACGTCAAGAAAAAAGAGAAAATCAAAGTTGGAACAAGGATGAAAAGAAAATTTCATTTTTCTTCTTTTCAATCATTTTTCTTTTCTCTTTTCAACTTTTACAAATTTTCGTTTTCCTTTACCTTCAACTAAACAAAAGTAATATTTTTTGCCATCTAAATAATGATAACCTTTCATTTCATGTTGTCGATATTTTCCAACTCATGATATATCAACTCATTTATCAGGTAAAAATGAAAGAGAAAAAACAAAAGTCAGAATAATGTTTGTCATAAGTTTCAATATATTGACCTTATATTGGCCAGAAAAAGGTTGAACAGAGAAAATCGAAAAATTTTGTTCTCTGTTAGAGTTTTTTGTCTGATAATGTTTTGCACTTGAAATATCGTTGAACAACTACAGAGTCAAGTTCAATTATTATGTTGACCATTAGCCAATATTGATACACCAATAAGGGTCAACTTTTCGATTGTTATCGAACATGGTTCAAAAGATTTTGAAAAGATAAAGAAAATTTTGGACTCGCTTTGAATTCAACATTTTCTGTTGTTGCCATCATTTTCTTTGTTGCATTTTACTTCAGAACTTTTTTTATTGCCAATTCATTCGCTAGAAATCAATTCCCGGCGGAAAATGATTAATAAAGTTGAACAATATGAAATAATGAAATGGAACGAAATGTGTTTTATCTCGCCTTTTCACCGCTTGTGAGTTGCATTTATTCATCTCTTGAGATGTTCCCAATCGACTCAACTTTTATTTCTCTCTTTATGATGAATTGCACTCTTGTTCGTAGCTCAAGAGGATAACGTGTCTAATACGTGAGAAGTGATGAAAGGGTAAAGTTTGTTGAAAAGTTTATTCTCTCAACATTCCATATCTGACCATTTTTCATGACAACTTTGAGTAAGTGCAAAGTTTCATTCATTTCGTCCGACTAATAGCTTTGGCTATAACAGAGTTTCTTTTGTTGGTCCAAATGAATGTTTCAATGAACCATCCAGAGAGCAAATTATTCACAAGACTGACAGTGAATGACATAATGCTTGACCATGAAAGGTTGAATAAAAGAAGAAAAGTTCTGTAGAATGGTTCGATTCTAAAATTCTTTTCAAAACTTTATTTTGTTGGAAATTTTAGATCAAATAAAATGGAACATAGAAATTGATGAAAAAAGAAAATGATGCGAGTCTTGAAAGTGGATAAAATGGTCTTGAAAAAGTTGGTCATTTGAATGAGAATAAGATCTTAAATTGTCATTTGATTCTTCAATTTGTAACAATGTGATGATCAATTGATTTTTGATGCTTTTCAAAATTATTAGATGAATGATCATAACTTTTCAAGTTGCAATAGAAAGTGCTAATTTTAGTAGAAAAACTACAAGTTCGATAAAAGAAATTAGAATTTCGAACTTGATTGATTCTCTCGAGATTTATTTTCTATGTTGATATAATTAGCAGAACTGCAGAATCACTGTGTAGCTGAAATCGAAAGTAATTAAGATAAAAGAGTTTTGCTCATCATTAATCCAACCAAATGTGAATTGATGAAATTTTAAACTTCGAGTTTCTATTTAAAGTAAAACAATTTTAAACGACAACGACACGAAATTGTCTCACTGCTGTAATCGATAATATTAGAATTGCCAAAAGCGAAACTGTACTTTCAGAAGCTACTCTAGAGCATGGAAAGTTTCGTGATGAAAACGCGCACGTCCCAATCAACATATGAAATTATGTTGAAGCAAAAAGCGCATTTTTTGAATCATTTTTGATTCCGGTACGGAATCAAAATCTTTCAAAAAGGAGGGTGACAGAAAGCCTATGTAAAACTGCCCATTGTGAGCCAGCTATTTGATAGTGCCATTCGATAGAGGACATATAAACAAGTAAAAGTCCCCACGGGCATAAATTTCCCAGTGCGGACTTAAGGCATGAAAAACGCGTTTGGAAGTCGGAAAAAATAACATCGAGATAACAACTTTTAATGAATATTCGAGGCTTATAAACGATAATTAAACATGCCTTTAAGTTTATTTTTTGCAAACAATACTCCGTTAGCTAATTAACTAAGTTTTTGTGTATTAAAGTATAAGGAGTTGCCAGATTTGGCAAGAAAGTTAGTGAGCCAGAGATTTGATAGACTTTTTGTAGGTTTTTATAGATGGCATTTCACCTGAGCTACGTTTGTTTATTGTCATTTCGGACTTTCGTGTATTTCCAGAGTTTGTCAACTTTCACCCCGGTGCTGCCTATTCTTTAACATGCATGAGCCAGAGATTTGATAAGATTTTTATAGGTTTTTATAGATGGCCTTTCACCTGAGCTACGTTTGGTTATTGTCATTTCGGACTTTCGCGTATTTCCAGAGTTTGTCAACTTTCACCCCGGTGCTGCCTATTCTTTAACATGCGTGAGCCGGAGATTTGATAAGATTTTTATGGGTTTTTTTAGATGGCCTTTCACCTGAGCTACGTTTGGTTATTGTCATTTCGGACTTTCGCGTATTTCCAGAGTTTGTCAACTTTCACCCCGGTGCTGCCTATTCTTTAACATGCGTGAGCCAGAGATTTGATAAGATTTATATAGGTTTTGATAGATGGGCCTTTCAACTGAGCTATGTTTGATAATTGTCAATTCGGACTTTCGTGTATTTCCAGAGTTTGTCAACTTTCACCCCGGTGCTGCCTATTCTTTAACATGCATGAGCCAGAGATTTGATAAGATTTTTATAGGTTTTTATAGATGGCCTTTCACCTGAGCTACGTTTGGTTATTGTCATTTCGGACTTTCGCGTATTTCCAGAGTTTGTCAACTTTCACCCCGGTGCTGCCTATTCTTTAACATGCGTGAGCCAGAGATTTGATAAGATTTTTATGGGTTTTTTTAGATGGCCTTTCACCTGAGCTACGTTTGGTTATTGTCATTTCGGACTTTCGCGTATTTCCAGAGTTTGTCAACTTTCACCCCGGTGCTGCCTATTCTTTAACATGCGTGAGCCAGAGATTTGATAAGATTTATATAGGTTTTGATAGATGGCCTTTCACCTGAGCTATGTTTGATAATTGTCAATTCGGACTTTCGTGTATTTCCAGAGTTTGTCAACTTTCACCCCGGTGCTGCCTATTCTTTAACATGCGTGAGCCAGAGATTTGATAAGATTTTTATGGGTTTTTTTAGATGCCCTTTCATATAGACTATGTTTGGTAATTGTCATTTCGGACTTTCGCCTATTTCCAGAGTTTGTCAACTTTCACCCCGGTGCTGCCTATTCTTTAACATGCGTGAGCCAGAGATTTGATAAGATTTTTATGGGTTTTTTTAGATGGCCTTTCACCTGAGCTACGTTTGGTTATTGTCATTTCGGACTTTCGCGTATTTCCAGAGTTTGTCAACTTTCACCCCGGTGCTGCCTATTCTTTAACATGCGTGAGCCAGAGATTTGATAAGATTTTTATGGGTTTTTTTAGATGGCCTTTCACCTGAGCTACGTTTGGTTATTGTCATTTCGGACTTTCGCGTATTTCCATTGTTTGTCGGCTTTATTTTTTGCCAGAGCTCCTTTAGTGTTATCCCGTCATCAGCAAGAGGAGGCGGAGTTGGACTTCTAATGACCACGACTTGCCAGTGCAATTCTGGTAGAAGAACGGTTGGCTGCTGTTCACATGTAGCTTGCCTTATTTGGTATTTGTCCACAGGTCGACATTCACCCATCAGGCCTCCAGCAGCAAATCATCCAGATTCGTTTGCTCACAAACTTGGTGGTGTGGATGAGAGAGATCCTGACTCTGATTCGGATCCATAAACTATCTCATGGGCGAAGCAGCCGAGTTAAATCTCAATTTCACAATCTCAGTACCCACATGAGATAGTTTATTTGACGCTCCAACGTGATGTTTTTACGCACGTTTGGATAAGTCGTGGTCATCAGAAATCCAACTCCTCCTTCTCGCGGTGATGGCTGGTTGATGCTAACGGAGCTCTGGTATTTAAGTTTTCTTTCACATTGAAGAAAAAGAAAAAATATGATTAAATTGAAGCTGTCGTATTGTTATTAACTTATTTTTCTATATGCCTTCAGTTTGATTATAATCAAAATGACTTTAAAAGCGGAAATCACTTGATTTGTTTCCCATTAACAAGATTTGCCATTGGCGTTGTCATTGTGTAACCCTGTATGAGCTACTGAGAGAACAAAATTGCATTAAAATGTATAAATTCACAATTACCGAATCAAATATGTAGCTTATGAACGCATACTATCAACTTACAAATCATTATTGACACTATTTGTACATAAAAAGTTGAAAAGTACATTGAAAACAGCTTTTTTAAGCTTTTCAACATTTTTTCAGTACTAAAAACCTTCATTTTCATTTAAAATACTGTTTAAAAAATTCGACTTTTGACCGCGTTTTTTCGGCCTTAGGTCCGAAATTTTCTGTAAGGTTTTGAACATTCCTTATAGAGCCGAGTGTCCTCTATCGATTGGCATTGAAAAATCTCTGGCTCAAAAACAGGCAGAATCTGTCACTGTCCTTTGATGAAGGAAAATGAAATATATTTCTTTCAAAAAAGATTCATTTTCACAAAAATCAATGATCTTGTATTCTGGATTTATCAAATCGAAATTCGCGGTTTCAAGTTTCATTTTTGTTTCTAATGAAACGATAGGTGTCGCTGGAGGGAATTCAAAACAAAAACAAAAATTCACATTTCAAATATAAATGTTTATTAACAATTTTCAAAAATTAAGTTTCCACATGATTGTGAGTATCTAAAATATAAGATCTTTTTCATTGGTAATAAATAGGAATTTGAACTAATTCAATTAGAAAATTTCATAAAAACAGCGATAAAAATAAATGGTAAGAATCTTTTAATCTGTTTCCATGTCTTTGATTTCTTGACTGAAATCCATTTCTTCGACTTGATTCTCGATTTTATCTTGAATCATATCAATCTCCATTGTTTCTTCTCCATGGAAAGATAATCTTGAATTTTCATCTTTTATTTTTGAATCTGGTGTTTTCAAAATATCATCAGATTCAATTTCTTTATTACCAGTAGCTTTCTCAACGTTAGAAAAATCTTGTTTTATTTCCACCTGGAAATCATCTGGAATAGAAGTGAATTTAAAATTCACAGAAACTAGAATAGGAAGAAATTTGAGATAAATTTCTTTGAAATTAGCAGGATAAGAATATGAAAACTGTCAAATTAAAATCTTACCTTTTGATTCATTATCTAAATGAAGAAGATTTGAAAAGCATTTAAACTCCATTTTGGCGTTGAAAATGGCACGAGAATTAAAATCCAAAAACAATTAAAGATGAAGTTGAATTTGATTTATTTCAGGTAAATCTTGATTCTTTGAAATTAAAAATGATTCACTTTTTCAAATTAAGATGATGAATAATTTTAATTGTTGATTTAAACAAAAAACTAATCAATTAACAAAAGAACTAGTGAATGAATCTAAGAACATGGAAAATGAATTTGATTTTAGCTTTTCACTCGAAGTTAATCTAAATTCGAATTTGATAATAGCTTTTAAAGCTTTAGTAGCGGACAAATCTTTCGATAGCGCATCTAGTTATTCCTTAAATATTGATCAATAATAAAATTCTTGTGATATTTGAAATGGAATTTCTGACTTTGAATCAAAATACATTTTCTCGAAACAGATTCATATGGTATTATCATATTGATAGGATCATTTAGAAAATTGTTTTGAATTTCATTCAAATATCCCAGATCAAACTGAAAAGATCCAGTTTTACCTTTGAAAGAGGTTTTCACACCGATCGTGCGAATTCGCTGACCACAGAGATGAAATTCATCAAAATTTTGTCTTATTATATACTGGATAGAGATATATTCCCCATCGACTGTTTTTAAAGTTGAATCGTCTCTTTGTTTGTCTTGACAGTAATTTCTCGACGAATATCTTATTCCATTGATCGAAATTGTTTCACATAGCTGACAATTTGTTGAAACGTCAAATCCAGTACTTTGCATGATTGTGGTTAAAATTTTTTGCTTTGCATTTTCACTCAACTTTTTCCGCTTGTAAGTTATTTTAGTATGTGAATTTTGATCCACTTCCAACATTCCAAAATCCTTTCTCTCTTTCGGGGTAAGATTCCAATTGTTCATTTTGCTGGAAAGAAATTCCGTGTGCTTGAAATCACTTATGAATGTGCGAACCAAACTTGGTGCAATATTTGAAGATCGATTTACCTTTTCTTTCAAAATTCCCATGTAATGTTCCAGGGGATATGAAGAAACGTTTCCACATGGACCAAGAGACTTGAGAGATTCCGGTAAATGAGAAAGAATATGCATATTGTAAGTGAGAAATTGAGATCCATAATTTCAACACACCGTTGTTGAAATTCTTCAATTAAATTTTGAATTTCTTCCAATTTATCCTGCGTTATGTTCCGTGAGAGATAGAATAGATCTGATCAAACATGATAGATGATTGATCACATTTTTTTTCAAAAGTCCACGAATACTTGGAAGGGCGTAATAAGCCAAGAAATTCTCATATTCAGCAGATTTCCAGAATTTTATCTGCTCTAAGTCTCTGGGTATTCGACTCACATCAGAGGGAACAGAAATAGATACGATTCTTCTTGAAAGCTCTTTTTTGAATGATACTTTGTTATAATTTTTTTCAAATATGTCCTTATCATCGCCAAGCCATCCTTTAAACATAATGCCACGAAATATTCCAAGAATTATACAATGCATGGGTTCAACCGAGAACCCATCAACGATATCTAGGTGTTTCAGCTTGAGAAGAGGAGAAACACTAACCAAGCCGGCAAAACGTGGATTCTCGTTATTTGATTCTTCGGATTCTTGATATTCCTTGAATCTCAGAAAATCGTCTTTTTTCCTCCGTAGATCTTTCAATTCATTTCGTGCTAAATTAGGAAAAATTCTAGCTCTATTGACTGTTGATGCTTGAACTAAGCACCAATCACACCCATGTATGTGATTGAATTGACGAGCACATCTCAGGTACGCCCTCATTGGTGCATCAGCAACTACAGCAACAACGTGGAATGTTGAATGAATGGAAACTGCATCAGACATTCGTAGCCAAGTTAATGGTTCAGTTTCCAAAGATTCCAATTCTTCACAAATTGGATTCAAGAATACTTGAGCACTCGGTTTTTTCTTTCCAACAAAGAGGCCAATTAAGAAGAAACGTCTTTTTCGAACAAGTGGCTTAAGTTCATTGATTGATGCAAAGATAGGAAAAATTTTTATACTGGAAGAATTTCCAGCAACAACTTCATCAGCATGGAGAGTGAGGGTGAATCTTTTCACTGTTTCAATTTGTTCAAAAGATTTGACTTTTTTCGCTTGAATGGCACTAGAAACATCTGAAGGGAATTGATTCTGAATTTCAACTTGCCAGTCAGAATCTTTGATCGAAGAAAGGTGAGATTTCAATTGACTTCTCAATGGTAAATGTAGAAAATATTTATTTTCCTTCAAAACTGGAGTTACCATAGAATCACAACACTTGAAAGGCAAGTAAAGCTTTGGTTCTCCAATATAAGGTCCATGGGCATGATTATTATCACAAAGAATGTAAACTATCAATTCACAAGACTTGGATCTTTTTTCCCAGAAATAACGAATATTAGGCAGAATCACAGGATCACTTGAGAATCTTTTATTCAAATTATTGATTAAATTCACAACAAGATTAGCATTGGTTAGATTCAAACCCACGTGTGACATCATTGAAGAGAAGAAACCTTCAATATAATCTTTCAATGAAGGATTCACTGTTGAACTTTGAATCGGTTCAAATTCACCATTAATATCTTGAGAAATTTGGGAACTTGTTTCCACATCAAGATTCATAGATTCTATATTGTCCAAATGTTGGAATCTAGAGCCTGGCACAGGTAAATTTGGTAAATTGTCAACATAAAGGTGTTGAAGCTGTCTATGGTGGGATTTCAACTGACGGTTTTGACTTCTTTTAGTTTTTTTTATCTTATTCAAATTGAAAAAGTTCGCAGACATTTTGAAGCACTGATTAATAGAAACTTAATTTGACGATATTTTCGGATTTAATTACAATTAATCAGAAAGATAAAATAGAAAATTCAATTTTAGAAAACAAAATTACAAATTTTGTTCGACTCAATAGTTGTCAAGGAAACACTTATGGGGGTAGAAAGTCACGTGACTGATTTCACTTTCCGTTAAAGATAATTGTCTTGACAACTATTGGGGGAAGAAACTCTTGATAACAATTATTTTCTATTCTAATTTTTATCTTTCAAAGATTGTCTTATCAATCGGAAGAGGAAATCTTTCAATTTTATTTTTTTAACAATTTTAAAACTACACACTATTAATGTGTATTTTACTCTGATTTAGCGTGGCTTTTATTACAACAAAAAAGTTTTTCATTCAAATCAGTGAAAGTTTTATGAATTTGTGCCAAAAAATCAAAAATCAAACTATTTTGATTCCGTCCAGTAATAAGAGTCGCTCCAAAATAACGAAAATTTATAATCAACCAACTCTAATTGCTACAATGCTGAGTTTAAAGCAGGAAGAAAAGGCAATCGTAGCTGTTGTCAGGATCAAAGATCCACTAATCGGTGACCAATTGATTCCATTCGGCTTTAAGTGCCATAGAGATCTCATTCCATGTGATATAAAACCAGCTTGTCTTTCATCAAAAAATACAGTTTCAATTGCCGTTGAAGGAATCAAACCATTGAAAGCTATGATAGTTGGATATGGAGGTAAGAATTTATTCTGAATATAAAATTATTCTTAGAAAGTTGAAATTCTTATAACTTTTCCATTTTCTTTTCTTTCCATCAGATGATTCTAAGGAAGTTTCTGAAGCTTATAAAATCTTTTGCGAGAAATCAAAAGATATTAATGCTCAAAAGAAGATCAATATTTGGCTTTCTTCCAGTTTGATTTATTTCACTCAAATCAGTGTTTCAAGTTTGGAAAAAATTCAAAGATCCGAATTTGAACATTTCGTTAAAGTAGCAGATTCTCAGAAAAAAGGAAAATTTCCTAAAACTTCCACTCCTTTGAAAAAACCACAAGAAATTGTTCAAATCGATCTTGCTGATGAAAAAGATCAAGATTCTAATCAAGGGAAACATTTGCAAACAGCTGGCTCAAGCAAACAAGTAATGGTCAAAGTTGAAGAAGATGAACATGTGAAACCTTCTATTCAACATGTAAAAGAGGTTGTTAAAGAGATTCAAGAGATCGCTGGATATTCTATCACTCAAGCTTCAGTGAAAGCTTTTCATGCTAAAGTTGCTCGGACATTTGATGTTCTATATTCATATCTAGAATCTAGAGACGATTCTCCGAAATCGAAATTTAAATTGCGAATTTCTGAAAGACCAGATAATTACTTTATTCCAACATATGATAGAACATATGAAAGTGGGAATTTCACATATATCGAAGGTCTTTTACCTGTGCCTACTAAGAAATACAAGCGAGCAATGAATAATATTCCATCGAAAATCGAAGAATTAGAACCAACTCTCATCATAAGTGCAATTGTTAAATTCGCTTTTCCGAATCATTGGATCACGGATGTTACTCTGAGAGGAGCAGGAGGTCGAAAATCTCTGATTACTATTTGGAATCACCAGAATCCGATTGCGAACCCTGCAGAAGGAGCTTTTGAAAATGGTTTAGGTGTCTCGAGACTAAGAGCACTTTTAGGTAAGTTGAAAAATTCAAAATTCTAGATTGAATTCTAATTCTAAATTCTATTTTCAGATCATGCTGTGCGAATGTGTGGAAAGCTTTCATACGATCTTTTAGTTGAAAAAGCATTGCACACTAGTATTGCTAAAGCCATGCATTATGTCAGAACTCAGCTACTGATTAAAACTTCTGGAAGAGATTCTTCTGAACAGGATTCGAGTTATCTCACCGAAGAAATGGATTTTGAAATCGATCCGGCGGATTACATGAGTCAAGAATCAAACGACCCTGATGATAATATTCGTGTTACGAGAAAGAAATCACGAGAATCACAAAGTCACAATAACTTGGACAAGTTTCCAGAAGATAACGATAGTCAATCATCGCAGTCAAACTTGTTTGGTGAATCAAGTGGTAAGATGGCAAGCGAAAGTGATAAAAAGTCAAAGAAGCTTGAATCTCCGAAAAAGGGTGACAAATCTGATATAGATTCGACTGAAAATTCAAACCAAAACACTACTGAACCAGATTCTGGTTTTGGACAAGATAAAGATTTTTCTGAAACTCAATCCATGAGTGGAAGTTTTTCACAGAAACGGCAGTATAGTGGAATTGCCTCAATAAACAAAAGAATCAAATCTAGTGTAGATACCTTACGAGCTATCCAAGAACCAGATATTTTGCCAAATTCGCCGTCTCAGACAAATGAAGAAATTCCTGAACCTCAATCTGTCGGAGATGAGAATGAGACCAAAGTCGGACCACTAAAAGAAATGCGTGTTGTGCTGAGTGACAAAGGAAGCAACGCTGCTGACTCAGATCACCCTCAAGATGATTTTGAAGTTGAATCTGAGACTGGCAACGGTTCTGGCGCTGGCTCTGATGATGAAAAGGGTTCAGTTAGAGATTCAGAGGTCGGTTCAAATATGAACGAAAATATTCAAGACAAAGATTCGAATTTTCAAAATGAAAAACCGTTGAATGATGAAGAAACTGACGAAAGCAATCAAATACCCTTGACCCAAGCTTTGAATGAAATCAATTCTAATGAAGATGATTCTACTCAAGATCAAGATGGAGAACCAAAGGATCAAAAAGAAATAGATCTTGAAAATTTATTCGCTTCAGATCCACGGGCCGCTCTTCTTTTCATCAAAAATAGTAATCTTGTCGATACATTCATTTCTAAATTCAGACAAAGTGAGGGATAAAATTGTGTTTACTGATTCCAATATATTAGAAATTGTTCCAATCAAAGTAAGAAACAATTCAAATCAAATGTTTTTCAATTATTATTTTTCTACCTCAATTTTCACTAATTTTTTGTTATCCAACAAACTAACAAATTATTCACACCAAAGTAAGAAACAATTCTAATCAAATATTTCTTTCCAATTATTATTTTCTACCTCAATTTTCACTAATTTTTTGTTAATCCAACAAACTAACAATCCAATGATCTCATTCAAATTTCTTTGTGATAATTCAAACATTACAAATTGTGCAATCTCTTTGAACCTCTAGAGACTTTGTGGCTCATCTAAAGATGAAAATAAAAATTTTTTGTAAGAAACTTGTTTTTCATTCCGGAAACATACATTTTGTTTCCCTTTCCTAACAATTAGATTTCATTCTTTCTTTATCCTCATTACAGTAAACCTAATAAGTGTTGAGAAAGTGTTTTTTATTTATGTTTAAATATGTCTACTCAACCGTCTCATTCAAAGATCCATGAAAGAAAAAATTCTTTTTATTCGCAGCAACATCCATCTACAAGCAAAGGTCATAGCAAACGAAACTGTGAAATAAATTCAAATGAATTTATGAAAAAATTCAACTCATCAAATACATGTGAAAGTGATTCGAGCAAAATTCAACGAAAGCTTTCAAAAACAAAGCAAGGTCAAGGCAAAGACGATAAATCGCTCTCATATGAAAGTGAGCAAAAAGATGAAAATGTTTTTGGAGTGATGTTACCTCTAATATTAGACGGTAATCATAAACAGTTCAATCAACCGATTCTTGTGAGATTCAATTCAGGAATTCTGAAAAATTTTGGTTTTAATCTTCCCTTCAAAAGCTTCATGAGTGCAAGAGATAACTTTTTCATCATGAAATTCAGAGGGATAAATTTTACTGCTCAGATTATTGCAATTGGAGGTGAGTGAAGTTATTTGTGACGCAAAATCTAATTTGACAAATTTCTTATTTTTAGAAAATCCAGTCACATTGAAAAGATGTTTAAACGAGAACATGAAATTGAATCCTCGATGGAGAAACTTGAAAAAAATGATAAGCTATGGAAATGGTTTGCTTGATCTGATTCACAAGCCACTAACCTCTGAATTTGATTTTCCTTCTCAAATTGTGCTTAATGAATCTTCTTTGAATAAAGTTTTCAAAGAACATGAATCTTTGAGCACAGATGATTCTGAAACGAAATTGAAAAAGATGAAAACAGAGACTTTAAGTAAAAAAATGGAAGCCAAAGAAATGAAATCAGCAAATAAAGATGAAGATTCGTTTGTTCTAGATTCAAATGAGAGTGTAACACAAAGTGTTGAAAGAGGTTCAGAATCTCTTAATAATCGAGAATTCAGATCCCGAAGTGAAACGAATAAAATTCAAGACAAAAGAATGACTAGAAAGATATGTGTCGATTCAACAAATATTGAGCAAAAACTCGAAGCCATTGAATCCATCGTTGATGAGTTGAAAAGTAAAAGTTACTTCTTGTCCGACAAAGATACAACTGGTTTTTTGCTGCTCAAAATTGTTGAAACAATTGAAAAAATTTCAGATTATCTTCAAACAAAGAACCAGAATTTCATAGAAAAAGCAAATACAGTGCCTGAAAAAGATAAAACATACAAGATTGTCGAAAAGGTAATTAAATATTTTCTGATTTTTATTTGATGACTAACGAATTGTATCTTTCTCAGAATCTCATTTTCTTGGAAGGAACTATTCAGTTGAATTTGGATTCATATGAATCAGCAACACGCAATGCGAAACCAGGAAATCCTAGTTCCTTTGCATATCAATTGGTACATTTCTGCTTTCCAAGAGTTTATTATGAAAATGTCGCCCTTGGAAAAAAATTTATCGAGGATAAAGATATTATCAAACTTCTAGAAATGAAAAAGAATGGGAAGAAAGTCAAGCTCCCTTTACACTACGTATGGGGGTTTAAGGAGCCTGTTCAGAGACCATTTGAAGGGGAATTCAATGCAAAGCTTGGTCATGAAAGAATTCGGTCATTCCTCTAGTGAGAATACTGAATTTCATCATACAGTGAATATACAATAATGATTCTTATTTCCTTT
>NW_015449943.1:466669-496001 GCF_000239435.1 Tetranychus urticae | reverse complement strand
AAAGAGCTTTGCTCGTTGAATCAAAAGAAAAAAGTCGATGAAAAATTTCACACCGATTCAAGTAATGACTCAGATTCACAAATAGAGCCTGGTGGAAGGGAAAAAGAAAAACAAGATGAGGATAAAGGATTTCTTGATGAAGAAGAATCAGATACTGAAATTCAAAGAACTTGGAATATGGAATGTTTTGAATAAATCTGTTTTTCAAATTCAAATATTCGTGAATTTCTTTTTGTATAATAATTTGATATTTGTCAAAGAACAGAATTAAAATTCGTTGAGATTCAGAATATTATCTATTTCGTGCATATTTGATTTTCGATTTGAATTCAAGAATATTCGACTGTTTTTCTTGAGCTTAGAAATTGAATGGAAATAAAATTCCAAGTTCATAAATTTTTCCTTTTTGATAAAATTCAAGATTTTGCAAAGTTTTCAACATGAATCGTGTAAATGATTTCTCAGATCAAAAATCGATGAATTGTCGCGACTTCACGTTGAATGATGGTTCATGAGGCTTTTTTGATTCATTTTCCATTCATAAATGAATTAATATGATTCAAAAATGAATGAAGTTGAAGGTGAATTGAAGACATTTATGATTCAAAAATGAATCAAAAAATTAAGTACTTGATTCATTTTGCCTTCAACTGCATTCATATTGTTTTGATTCATAAATGAATCAAAATGGTAAAAAGAGCGCATTTTTATCTTCATTTTTGATTCAAGTCTGTTGATTGGGGTTGTTTCTTCCGGATCTCAACTTTGAACCGAAAACTACAGTTTTGATGAGTTCATCAACCAATGCATTTCGGTAAAGCAATTAAAGAATGGATGAGTAAAGGCTCCTCTCAAGAGATTAGTTGGAAGATGAATTCTGGTTGAGTTTGCAAATTCGAGGCTTTTCGGTTGAAATATGAGTAATTGTGGAAAATTGGTTAAATGAATAAATTCAGGACCACAGAAAATCTCTCGAAGCGAAAATCTGAAACTCTTATAGCAAAAACATAACATTTAGCCTAGAGTTAGATCTTTTTTGACACTGAAATCTGATAAGAAATTGTATTTTCTTATTCTGATGAAAAGACTCGGTGTGTTGCATTAGCCTTGCAGCAATCAGTCCCATTGGTTTAACCTTTTTTCATGTTCCCTTCCGTTTCTCCTGAAAACGTTTTTCCATTCAGAGTAAACACGGCAAAATCCTTTTCTTCACTTTTCACTCCCATTAAACTGTTTTTACTTTTTTTCAAAATTCAAGATGAAAAGAACTTTGGACACCTGAAGAAGATGAAAAAAAGTTCTGTAACCTGATAACCATAAGAAAATATATTGTTACTGTTATTATGCCTCTTGAGGCATCTGAATAGTAAATAAAGATACTAATGTTTTACTGTTTTCTGCTCTTAACATTATTGTATTGAAGCTCAAGTAGATTGTCAGGTCAATGTTGACCAGTGAGAAGAAGTAAAAACATTAAAAGATGCAACGAAAAGCAATTCAATTGAGAATTGTAAAAGAAGAAATTCAAGGCAAGAAAAACAATCATGAATTTCCACTCGTTTTGACTCTTGAAACTTTAGTGAATGGAAAGGTCAAAAGAGTAGAATAGAAATTTTAATTTTTAAAGACTTTTTCTGATTGAAAGTTTATCGAGAGACACGACAAATTGTGCCAAGTTTTTGCATTGCCATTGAATAGCAATAAATTTTCCTTTAGTCAATGTTGGCTTGTCGATTGAAAAAAGATCTTGAATTTGGAATGCATAAACTACAGGCAATTACAGAACTTTTTTCATGGAGTATTCCATTCTATTAATCCCATATCAATGCAAACTATTAGATAAACTCTCGTGAGCATAACATTGCCAGTCAATATGGGCACAAATATGTTAATATTGTGATGAGATTATTTGCATGATGAATGATATCAATTGATATTGCTTGCAGTTTGATCATGTATGAAGTTTCTCAATGAATACTAGATTAATTGCTTCAGTGATTTCGATTTAAGCGCATCTGGATCACGAAAAAAATGAGCTCAACTTCGAAACAGTTTCTTCAACTCATCAGCTCCAGTTTCATTATCATAAAATAAACTTGAAATTTTCTTTGCTTCTAATGACTAAATCGACTAGTCTAACGTTGAACAGAAACTCACGCAGCTTAGTTTGATTCGAATGATGAAGAGAGGTTCTTTTAACAAACGAAAATTGCAAGTTCTGCAGACTTTGTTCTTTAGAATAAACTATTTTCTCAAACTTTTTTACTTATTGCTAATCTTCAGTCGAGCTTGCAAAATTCGTCTACGAAATGAAATCAAAGGAAATTCACTTGTTTTCCTTTCAATCTGTCAATCTGACTTGCTGAGGTGAATTCAGTTGGCTTTACTCTGACAAAAATTGAAAAGTTCAGCTTAAGCAATTCAATGAGATTTCCAGTGAAGGGTAACAATTCGAATCTAAGTTTTACTCGAAGTGATACTTTGAGAAATGTTTTGAAAGAGTTGACAGCATCAGTCAAAAGTTGCAAAACACAATTTCACGAACCTCAACGAACACGAAACTGGAAACTGGAAAGGTGAAAAGGAAGGAAAAGTGTTTAAAGTGTAAGAAAATAACCACCGAAATAACCTGATGATTACACGAAAGGAACTTTTATTATTGAATAAGGTTGAGAGATTCAATCTCATCAAGGATCATTTGTTATTCAAATAAACGGTTGTACAAAATTGAATAACTGTTCATTACAATGTACAAAGTAAATGAGATGACTTATGAAAAATATTCAAACTTTTGCTTCTTTGCTTTTAGAAGAAAGGAAAAGTTTAAACTTGAAAAAATGACTTATTCCAGTGTTTTAATGATAATGATGATGATGATGTTTATAATGTAGTTGCTATCATCTTATTACTTGGGAGTATCAAAAGTAAAGTTGAGATTCAACACCATAATGGATATTTGTACATTATGTGTACATCAAAACGTGAATAATGTTTAAATGCATAATGTATTAATAGTCTGAGAAAAGCATTCTGATTCTTTACCATTTACTTAATCTGTGCCCATCAAAAGGTAACATTGAGAGCAAAAAAGTATCTTCACATTTTTACCATGGAACCATATTGTAAGTAAACATGGCAAAGCAAGGGAAGGTCACCAAAAGAAGATGATCAAGAAGGAAAGTTGATTCATTAAGCTTTAACCAATATGATTAAGCATTTGGTAAAGTGGATGAAAGAGTAAATGTGACTTCTAAAGATGAATCGAAAAGCAAATCAGTCAGATTATTTGAGCAATAGATTGGGTAAACCCAATTCTTTGTGGGTTTTTTAATGATCGATGCCAAATGATTAGTCAAAATAGTGAAATTATTCATTTGTTTCGATTTCTTTTTCAATTTACACCCAATTGATTGGAAACATCCGTCAACAGACTTAAATTTTGATTCAAGAAGAGATACAGATTGAATATGGAAAAACCGAAACGATTGAATGAAATTCTCTATGTTGACTAATCATTGAAAAATCCACAAAGACTGCTGAGTTTACCTAAAATTATCGACTTATTGATTGAAGACGAGATATACTTTCACACCAAAACTCTGCTTTACCTCAAAACATTGTATTGTTAAAGGATAACTTTTTATCTTTTCCGTTCATTTTGCGCACAATTTATTAATAATTGAGATCAATTCTGAGATTCGAGTTTAATCTTGAAAGTTGTGGAAGCGCAAAGCGCAATAACATTTATCTATGCATCTATGCATACAAAAGAGAAAGCCAATTTATCAAATTTTTGTCTCGAAATTTTGGCAAAACTGAGTGGGTTCTAAGAAGAAAATTATACAGCATGAAAGTTCTAGTTCAACTACAACGACTAAAAATAGACAACCTCAGCTTAGACATCAGAACGCTGAGAATACATGAAAATAGAGGCTAGAGGAAAATGAAGAATAACATGAAATAACAATAAAATTCAGTGAGAGGGATTCTGTTATTAAGGTTTAGGGTTCGTTTTTGGGCCAAGATTTTATGTAAACTTTATCAAGAATTTATCTTGACTTCTGAGTTACATTTTGTATTAATAAAAGTCGAACTCTGGTTGATTTGGTGAAATCGCTACCAAACTTCGACTGTATTATATTTTTTTTGTGTTGTAGATCCAGTTTCATTTAATCTTTGAGTTTACTCATTTTAACGATGACTTTTTCATTAATAATTCGAGTATATTAAGTGTTGATTGAATGTTATTGCTCTGAGTAGCAAGAGTTTTGCGATCAGCCAGGATCTGGAGTCTGCTTGTTAAGCATAACTTTGATGCATAAGTGGCTGATGGGTTAAGTGAGATATTGAAGCAATTTGAATTAAAATTACTTCAATTAAGTGAGAAACATGTTAAGGGCAACAGCAAATGTCAAAAAGTCATTTCATCAACTTTAATGGTGTCATTATCATGATTATATCTGGTGCTATCATGATGGTTGGAAGGAAAGTAACAATTGGTTCATAATAAGTTGACTTTTTTTTCTCCTGTTAATATTTCGCCTCAAATTGAATTAACAGTTGGGTTAGGAAAAAGTAATTTCAATTTCACTGTAATGTTGAAAAGTTATTGGCATTAATAGGAATTGACAGTTTTGATTTTGTACAGAAAAGATGAACATGCAATTCATCAATTCCACCATTTCTCTAATCATTTTCTTCTCAATAAAAGAGCAATTCATTTCATGCAATTTTCAATTCCACATTCAACGTGACTGAAGTTGCTCTAAAACAAAACAATTGATTACAAATTTCGCTTTAAATATTGAATGATTGACCAAAAATTTATTTTCTGTTTCATATAAACTTTTTCATCAGCATTTCCAAGCTAACATTCATTGTGACGATCTTTACAAAATTCCCAGACAAATTTTCTTTCCCTTTACGGAATTCTTCTTTTAAGTGGATTAAGGAAAATGAACTGAACCAAAAATTCTTCGACTGCAACTTAAGTAAATACAAAGTGATACAATCCGATGGATCGAAAAGAAAAGAAAAAGCTATTCTTGGATCGAACTTTTTGAAACTCTTTTGTGTCAAAAGTTTGATGCTTTTACTGAACGATGAGAATTGCTTTGCTTCGAGATTGATCAACTTTTAGGTAGACGGTTTTGCATGTAAACTTAGAATCGAAGTTTCTATCGTTTCTCATCGGAATGACGATGGCTTGCAATTTCCATTAGTCACAACGGTTCCAGTTTCTTCATGATGCAGAATTGACTCGACAACAATGGATTTTGAACATTCTTTTTTCACTATCGAGTTATCCTTCTTGTTGTTCAGTGATGCAGCTTTGTGATGATGATAATGATTTGTTCAAGTTTCATTGAACGATTCTTCATCTTTAAGCAATATGTTGATCGTCAATTGAACCATTTTTAGCATTATATTTTTACTCTTTGAAAATAGTCTTTTGCAGAAATAAAAAGCACTTTTCAACTTTTATTTGTATTGTTTGCTCTTCATGCAACATTTATAAAGCCAGACTCAATTCAAAGTTGATGAACAGATCAAAATATCATTTCTCACATTGAAATCCCATACTTTTCTGTCACAAATGAAAGATCGGAGGAAAAGCAGAAAAACTTCAACTTTTCTTTACAAAACACAATTCAAATTTTCCATTACTGATAATGCCATGTTATTTATATTTTGATATTTTTAATGTCAAGTTCAGAACTTTGCACCGAACAACAGAAAG
Source organism: Tetranychus urticae (assembly GCF_000239435.1). The sequence goes on along the minus strand of NW_015449943.1, from coordinate 490,261 downwards.
AATAACATCGAATAAAGGTGAATAAAGAATTTGACTCATTCAGTGCAAAAACATTGTTGACTAACCAAAAAATAGTTGCTAAATTTATCGCCGAAAAACTGAACTCCCATTGAATCAAACCCTGAATCTTCCTGGTTATGATTACCATTCTGACTGTCAAGCAACTCATCGACATTGATGTGTGATGTGAGATTACAAATGCTATTATTGTAAGTCAATAATTGATGGACAGAAAACATTCTCTGATGAATCGATGGAAAATTTAATTTTCAATTTTCTCTCATGAAATTCATTCTTTTAAGTTGAATTATGGTTATTAAATGATAATTAAATTTCCAAGATTAATGAAATCATTTCGAAAAATGGACTCAAATTGCAAATCTGAAATGGTTAATGTCAAGCTGTGATATTTTGTTGCAATTGTGTTAACATGATTCAATTTAATTCACCATTTGCGGTTCAATAAAAGAGCTTTAAACTTTGCTTCAATGAACCTTAACCAAAAGGCAAGTCTAGAGCTTCAATAAACTCATCAGAGTTCTAGATTCTAGATTATAAATAATGATTTGCTGGAAAAGTTTCGATGAAAAAACAGATCAATAATAAAGTTGAAAAGAGAAGGCAAAAAATGAAAATGAAGATTCTTCTGCAGTTGAACAGTAAACATTTCAACATTTCAATATTTTTCCACTAAAAGTCATTAATGAAAAGTTCGAAAGAAAACATTGAAAGTTCAAGTACTTCAACTTTTCAATGTTTTAATAATAAAAAAACTTCGAAAGCAATAATTGTTGGAATAATCAAAAGTGAAAATTGAAGGTAAAATGTACTTGGTTTACCCTCAATCTGGCAACTCTTTTAATCGAGATTTTGTTTTTACTCCTTTCACTTCCAACCCTTTTCAAGTTTGAGCTAAATTTACAGTTGCAAATGATCTCATTAACGAGAAATGATGAAAACTGGATCATCTCATTTGGCACAGACAAGTGGCTATAGATGAACGCTTGAAGGAGTTTTGAAATGCAATCATGAACATAGTGACGTGATGAACAAGAGAAAAATCGTTTTCGCTAATAAAGATTTTTTTTCGCAAAATTTCAACTTCCAAAGTAATGAATATATATTTTTTGATGATAAGTTAATTGGAAGAATCAATTTATCTGTGAAAAAAAGAAAGAATCAACATTAATAAATTATTAATTATATCTTGAAGCTATGAGTTGGAATAACATGGAATTGTCCAGATAAAAAGTTGGGAGGAAAAAGTTGATGAAAGGCGGGCGAAAAAGTTTATCTTTACTCATTGCAACCAATTTGTTTGCTCGAAACATTGTAATTGAATTAACCTTTTCTTGTTTCTCTTCTCTTCTCTTTTTATCCAGTGACAAGTTTAACCTCCAGTGTCCTTACTCTATCAGCCATTTCATGTGATAGATTCATTGCCATCATGTATCCACTTCGAGTTCGAGTGACCAAACAGCGAACCAAGGCGGTCATCACAGTCATCTGGATCATTTCAATACTCGTTTCAACTCCATTCCTCTTCGTTCGTAAACACTTACAAATAAAGGTAATTCGAAATGTGAAGCAAAAGAAGAAAAAAAAAGTTGAGAAAAAAAAGTTCTGTCTTTTGTTTGGAGAGAAAATTTTGGACAAAAGAAGGTCAAATTTTCTCTGATTACTTGAACTATTCTTGATTTGATAGAGTAACCAAGTTACTCTTAGTTGATTGAATGTTTGATCGGTGAACAAGAACAAAAATACAAGCTGATTAGCGAGGAAATCCAGGGGAAAAATGAAAGAAAAGAATAGGAGAAAAAAAGGAAAAAAACAAAAGTAAATAGGTATTAATAAAGATTATTAGCAACAGGGAAAAGGATACAATAATAATGAACAATTGAACTGATAATAGGGAACCTTTTCTTTTCTCGTTTGTGCCTTGCTTTGGTTCCGTTTGCAAGGTGATCAAGCAAATTATATCTTCATCATCACTTGAAACTTTCATCTCTTTACCCTTTACACTTGTTTTCCCATTGACCTTAAACTTGTCATTAGCTTGAATCAGTTTAAGAGCATTAAAACATTTTCACCAGAAAAGGAAATCAAGAAAGAGAGAGAAAAAAAGTTAATCTGAAACTTGGATCAACGAAAAAAAAGAGTGACGAAAGTTTACAACGATTTAATGGACTAAGTAAAAGTTTAACAAGTTTATATAATACCTCTTCAAGCCGAAGATTGACTCTTCAACTCTTCATCTATCATTAACGAATCAATTGCTTTACCAATCTTTATTGATAATACTTTGACGATCAGGAAGAAATGTTTCCTTTTTTTACTTTTCTCGACTTTTTTTGTGTACAGATCGATACAGAAAATCCAAGTTATGTAATTTCGAAATTCAGTTGAGATTTTTCAAATGCTGAAAAACCTTGGATTTAATGGGCATATTTTTTCTTGCATCGAGAAGCAAATTGCTTCCATTTTTTTGCAGCCAACATTATTTGTATCGATATATTAAGTTTGCAACTTTTTGGCTCATCAGGTTTAATTATACGTTGTTGAGGAGAAAGTAAATGTGATTCATTGAGCATCAATTGGATGCTGATGAACATTAATTAAGATTAACAAGGTATACATGATTAACTCTCATTTGTTAGCCATGAAAAGAAACAATTTGCTCTATGTTGAAGCTAATGGTTGATCATGATCTTAATCAAGTAAATGTCTATTAACGCATTTATTACTAATGCATTAACTAACATTAACTTGTTTGATGAATTTCGTTGCTTCGAATTATTTTCTGTGAGAAAAATCGAAAAACTAACAATTTCGTTTTCATCATTTCTTTTGTTTGATTAGCATTCAAACACCAACAAGGGAAGTGTCCAAATAACTCCAAAAGGTTTCAAGATTTAGCAGGAAAAGTTGAGTCGAAATCGTTAATAAAATCTTAAAAATCTGAAAAGCTATTTTTGACTTCCTTCTTCTTTTTCGGTTGAGAACTGGAAAGATTCGTGGCTATTTATTCTTACCAATATTATAATCTGGTATTTAAGATTATCACGCTTTAATTAATTCGATCGTTAATTTTCTTTTCTAAATGTTCGTAATTATTTTATTAGATATCATCAGATACTATAATTAATTCGCAGCCAATTTCGTGTTCATTTTTCTCTCATGAAAGGCGAGTTCAACTGAGCATGCTTTTATTTAAGCAATTTAATACAAAAGATGGAAACAATTGTTTCTTTTCCATGAAAATCCCGAGAGAAAACTTTTTTACTGCTTATTCTTTTGTGGTGAAAAAGATTCATTTTTTTCTAACCATAGTTATTGTTATTACAAAATGCTTGGAGTATTTGGTTAAATTAATACAAATGATGAGATAGAAACATAATAACAGTGAAACAATGTGAATCAATTTACAAATTATGCCCAAACCGAAAGAAAGTTGAAAACAGAAACCCAATACAGTTTCATTTGCATCATTATTTGGCAACAAAAACGAGGCAAAACTTGTTCATTATTGAGTTACTATTTTGATTGTCTCATTTAATTGCACTTCATCCACATAAAACCAGAAATTGATTAAAATTTAGAGCCAAAACTTTGGTTTTGGGATCTTTAACTGAATCAGTGTTCTATTGTTCCGAAAGTGGAAACAAATGTTCTCGATCTCCAGTTTGCTCTTAATTGCACCGGGAGCAATCAAATATGAAACAAAGTAAAAGAATAAGAACAAGAACAATCGTACCTGGATAACGGAACAACAATACAACACTGTACTGAATCGGATAAAATTTTCTAAGCATTTCTTGAAAGTGGAAAAAATGAATGACTTTTTGATCCTTTTTTAAAAAGGAATTATGAATGATGAATGGAAATAAAATTTGCAGCAAATGGAAAGAATAAAGATTTTCTTTCTTTTTTTGCCTCTCATCAGATTTACCAGAATCACAGGGAGTCCAAATTGTCCGGCTTTTAGATTTGATGTTCTTATTTTTTCTTTGATTAATGGTTTGCATTTTTCAGGATTATCAAAGAGGGTAATCAAGTTAATCTGATTCACCATGAGCCAACATGAAGATGGAATAAATCTTTTGCTGTTATTGCAATCTTTTTACTCTTCAACCTTTATCTCATTAGCTTCCATGCAAGCAAAAGATTTTCCTTGATTATTGAAACTCGGAATATAGTTCTATCATGTAAAAAGCGAAAGGAAGTTGCAACATGAACAAGTTTCATTTATTTTGTGTTAAAATGGGTTCACAATTTTTCCTCATTTCACTTGTTCCTTACCTTTATCTTATTTATTAGTATGAAAAGTCAACAAAGTATATGTATATCAATTTGTGTTTGTGTCGTTGGTTGGAATAGAGTGAACAATGAGTTTAATGGAATCAACTGAACATGCTTAAGATGCTTCTCGACGTTGTAATTGTTATTAATATCATTATCTTTATCACCATTATTAGTGAAATGTTGTATTTTTGTTGTTGCATTATGATGAACAGGGAAGTCACAGGGAGTGAATAGAAGAAAGAAAAGGAAAAGGACGAAAATATGAAAAGATTTTTAATCCCAAAGCACTTTTGATTCACCTTTTGCTCATAATGTTTATTGCAAGTTGAATTATAGCATTCCATGTTATTAATGGGGAATCCAATAATGATGAATAAAAATGAATAGCTATTCAAGTTATGAGATTTTGATTTATTAATAACATTATTATCATTGCTACTCTCGGTAATATAATAACAACGATCATACCAATATTTGGTGTAGAATGCTATTCAAGAATTGACAGTCATTTTCAGATTTTCACATATTTCATGCAATCATCCGCTGATTTTATTTGTTTCATGCAAATCATTCTATTCAATAAGACTCAATGAGTTTTAATTTATTCAAACTGCATCTATTATATGATTGGACAATGAAAAAACAGTCAAGAAAATTTAATGGACAAAGTATGATAACGTTGCAAGATTTCTTTTGTAGAACTACATACTACTGTATTCAGCTTGATCACTAAAATGGTTAAAACTTTGTAACAAGAAAGTTACAGACTTGAGATTCGAGTATAGTTGACTCTGGTGACATTTTGCCGTGAAGTGTAAATTTTATTCTGATCTTTTCCACCATCTAGGCACAACAATTTTCAGCAGAAAAACCTCCAATTTTTTAAAAAACCGAAAATTGGAAGCATCAATGAATAAGATGTAAAAGTTTATGTTTCTGATCAGTAATTGCCGTAATTGCTCTCTTGAAATCACTGATTGTTGAAACAAATGTTTGATTGCGAGATGCGAAAGTTCGTAAAATATTTTTAAATTCTGTTTTTCTCAAAAAACTTCAGCATAATGCATGGAGAAATAACTAGGTACCAATAACTTTCGTTAATCGAAAAACGGGCACCTAGTATTTTTCAGTTTTTATGTAATTTTGATGCGCTATCTAAAAGTTGACTAACATTTCTTGATAGATTGTAAGTATATAGTTTTTGAAAAGGAAAAGGCTTCTGAAAATATTAGCCTCCATATGCTAAAAGAGAAAATAAACTCAAAGAATTCTCCTCAGAACGGAAAGAAAAAAGACAAAAGACAATTTCAATTTATATTAGTATTTCTTTATTCATTTTATATTGGATGACATAGTTTGAAGAGCAAACATTCTCAGTTTTGCATTTCGCATAAAATAGACAAAAACCCAAAAACGGATAAAATTTCATACCCACATAATTGGACGTTTGCCATCATCCTTAATATTTGAGTTCATTCTTCTTATGGCGAACGTACAGAGCAGCCTGTAACACACCCGTTATTATCTTTGACCTCAGTCACATGTTCTCCAACACGTGCTGTACATTTTACTTCGGCACTACATTTTGAGGTTCTGTGATGCGATGATGATGGACAAATCTACAAGAAGAAAGTAAAAGTTTTTAAATAACTCTCCAAGTGTCTCTTATAATGATTGGAGATTTTAAATTCTCCAAGATTTAAAAATGAGTTAGAATGAGTTTCTTTGTATGTGAATGATACTCACCAGAATGCCCAAGAAGAACAGAATAAAACACATGTAAAATTTCATGATTAAGCTGTATACGAAATGATAGATATAACTCAAGTAACAGTAAACTAATTGATAACTAAATGATCAGAAAGAAGCTTTATATACCTAAATTTTGTTAGCTCGTTGATTAAGATTGACAATCCTTATTTACATAGCTTTCAATTTAAATAAAATTTTAATTAGTAATTCGAAGGATAGTCTAAGGGTAAATTTTCTGCCTTTTCGTGTTAATTCGTCCCCTTTGGTATCAATAAACTGTACTAAATTTTTGTCTGAAACGACTAGAAACTGAAATAAATGAGGCTGGAGAAAGTAAATCAAGTAATAACCAAAAGCAAAACCACAAAAACATTCATCGTTGGCTATTCTTAATTACAGATGATTCAGCAAATGAGTAAGCTTTCTTTTGGCTATGACTCATATCCGAAGAAGTATACGAGAACCTGAAATTGATTTCAAAATGATAATATTAATATGAAAGCTCCTCAATACTTGTTCACTATGTTTCGATGTCAAAGTCATGCTAAAAAATTTTTTAATTCGCGCGGAATGCTGATAAAGGTCAAATAAATATTATTCTATGATGCAATCTGCCAAATCGTGATAATATTATTGTTTAGTTATGTGATTTAATTCTCATAATTTTCCATCCTCTCATCATATCATTTTTCATTGAGTAAAAAAGGTCTAAAAATTCGTAAAAAACTATCTTCTGGTTACTGTAGTTTTGGCTAGTTCGCTTGCAAAGGCCCATGATCATTTTTCATTATTTGTGCATTTCAATTGTATTAAGTTTTGACGCGCGATTCAGATATAAAGTGTCCAGCTTTGCTGGGTGTCAACATATGTTACAGTACCCGATTTTTTGATCTATCACGGTTCATTTTTGTTTATACATTTCCACAGTAAATACGGAATGATTCGCAGAAAATAGCATCATTTCAAAGAGTCTAGAGATAATCCGAAAGATTGTTTATCTGCAGCGTGCATACAAAAGATGTTTTTGATATTAGTGATACTTTTTTTTACATGAATAATCAATCAAGTTTACAAATTAATATAATTTGAGAGCAAACACCCTTTGTTTTCGCTATTTATAACCATTTCATTAGAAACATTGGTGTAGACAAAACAATTTACACAGTAGTTCGTTTAGACTCGAGGACTGAGACTGTATGAAGCTAACATAAAACTAATGAATAATCTGTGCAAATAATGAATATCAATTATTCAATTTTTCCTGCAAATCAATAAACGATAGCATGGTCGTATATTTGCATGAACCCGCTAAATAACATTAGATTCCTTAGTTATTGTTAAACTTTGTTTGTAGCTTTTATGTTCAAACTTTTTACCAACAAAGCTTTTAAGTTGTGTGTAACACATAAAATTAGCAAGCAGCTCTCAAATTGCATTACTTTAGCATTGGAAAAACTAAAATGCATTCAATATTCTTGACAATTATAAAAATGGCCTTTTAAAAATATTTTGAACCAAATGCTGTCTAGACAGAAAAATGAAGATTCAGTGTTTGCCTTTAAAATGTTAATCAGAGGTTGCATTTGTCTGAGCGTAGCGAAGAATCAGTCCATAGCTCGGAAAATACAGGGTTCCTACGCTATTTCGGAACGCATGAAAATGATCATAATTTTAGAATCAGTAATAATTGAAGAATAATTTCTTAATAAAATGAAAATTTAACTTTGGGTGATCAGTTCTGTTGTGATTCAAATTGTTTTCTCGCAATTTTGATGCACATTTTTGCTCTTTTATAAAAAAATCGGTGACACTTTCGGGCTCTTCCATTTTCGATCACTTTGAAAAATTCTTTGAAATGAAAGAGTGAATTCATAAATTGGGCTTAATTTTTTAGTTTACGAAAAATCTGCTTAGAAAAATAAGCGGTTCAAAAGTTATTAAGAATTTTCTGCGTTCCAAAATAGCGTAGGAAGCCTGTACAAAAAATAAATCGAATCCTCAGGCACTGTTGTACCTACTTCTTTCAATTTCACAACACAGATGTTCATTCTTATCAGATCAGCAAGAGTACTTTTCCGTTTGCATGCTTCCATTTACAATTTTTAGGCGCAGAACTGGTTCACTGAAATGCATGAGCTAACGAGTTATAATAGATAAATAAAACTTGTTATAAATGTTTTCATACTGCCAGTGAAAGGTGCTATTCTTGAAAATCACAATAAATGCGCTTTTTTGCTTCATCACTGTTTATCCTTGGAAGTCTATTCAAATCATCGCCATAAAAATTTAAAATTAATTATTTTTTACCTAGGCATGTCAAAGTTGAAACTCTTTCGCGATCAAGCTTTCTAATTAAAATGCAAATTAAAAATTTTAAGATTGAGGTTCTTTATTTGTGATGAGATATCTATGGTAGTTGAGCTACTTTGAGTGACCTTGCAATATTCAGCTCATGATTTTTCCATTTGCGGAAGATTATATTTGAATCTGTAGATTCAGTCCTTCAATCAATCCAGTATCAATTCATCAAAAAAGTTCATTCAATACTTCAATATCTGCAGCAAAATGCATATTTTCTTGATATTAATTGTTCTTATATTTGTATCAATGAGCATTTTCCTCCTCGAAATGCTAATCTGATTCAAAGAAACCTCTGATTAAATGCATACTGAGGAAAAAAATATTTGCTCAAGACAACTAATGAGATTAATCTGAACATTTATTCAAAAATAATTCTCTAGCATTTTTTCTTACACCACATTTTGCCCATTCAATCAAGTCTTATATTTCCAATGACTTTACTTTCACCCAAGTTGAATCTAAATTGCGATGAAAAGATAATGAAGCTGAGTCAATATGAAACAGTAAACCCAATTATCTGTAACTATCTTTCCACAGTCTTTTGAGAGTTTGCTAAAAAAGCTACAGTAAAATGATCTAAACGATTCATCTTTTGAGAGGAAAAAGATTCAGTTTACCATGAATAAGGTAAGACGAAATTAATAATAATAATTGTCTATCAACACATTGAATGAGTCTAAACAGTTTTACAAGTAGCTTAGGTAAGCTGAGTAATGAGCTTGTCAATAAAGTTTGTTAGTTCGTCAAAAGTAGGGTAAATGCATGTTGCCCTGATAAAATCTTCAAATCTATTAGAATAACCCATTTTTTAATCGAATCCAAAAATTTTTATCAAATGATTAAAAGTAAATTTAATTCCATTTTGACAAGAGAATTTTTATCGAACATTTTCCTCGAGATTGAATCTGAAAGAAAAGCTCATTTCTACCAAGAACAAAAATTAATGTTCACTGTTTCAATTTACTCGCCTGATTATTTCTCATTTTTCAAAGTCTATACAAAACAGTTGTTCTATCAGCTGAACAATCTTTTTTTATTCAACTTTATTTTCCAACTTTTCATGGTAAATAATTGCTTTCTTAACATTTGACGAATAATCTGAAACATTGTTAATCATTTGTTGCTATCCTGAGATCTGCATAAAGTTGGCATCATTTCATGTTTACCATCATTCAGTTCACAAATGAAATATTTTACCAAATCTGACAGTTTCAATCTATTCAAGTGTGACAGTTCAATTTGAATTCAATATTTTAAACGATTTTCAATGTTTCTCTATCGATGTGACTCGAATTGATGTCAATTGTAAAAATTGAACATTTTTCTGTATTCTTCTTTTTCTTTTCATTTTTCAACTTCATTTGATTCAACTATTAACTTGCAACCTTTTCTTATCACCTTTTTAGTGGCGCAACTTTATTGAAACAAACTGTCAAGAAGTTTGGCCAGGTCACACCGTTTACGATCCAGAAAAGGAAAGATGTATAACAACTTATCCGGGGAAAAAATATTACTATACTTTTGTTACGATTGCACTATTTTTCTTACCAATCATCATAATGACCACAGCATATGTTTTAATAATTTGGAAACTTTGGATAACCAAGCTTCCTGGTGAGAGTAATGCTGCCTCAATATGTGCACAACATCGAGCCAAGAAAAAGGTGAAATAAAAAATTTGAAAAAATTGCATTTTTCCGACCAAAATCGGTTTTTTGACCTCAATTTACTCGTGATCCGAAAGTTTCCTAAACGGGAGACGTTAACCCTATGCCTAACTTTTTATGCTCTATCGAATGCATATAGTCTCGTCCGGAAATTATTGAGACACCTCGGACACTTCCCACTGAGACTCGAAATAGAACCAAAATTGAATCAACTTTTTTCGACTTTACTAAATTGATTACATTGACGCATAAAAAAAGTATAACTTATCAAAATGAAATGATACATTTCAAGTTTAACATGCCACATTAGCAGGGTGCTGATGAATGTTTTCGGTATTTGAGTGACAGCTTTAGTATTTCTTGGAGTCTGGATATTATTTTCACAAGTTATGTTTTTATTTCTCAGGTAATCAAAATGGCTTGTATTGTTTTACTCGTCTTTGTTTGCTGTTGGGCACCTCTGCAAATAACATTAATCTATTCAGAATTTTTTCACTCACCTTCGGAGCGAGGACAAGTAAGTATCGATAACTTCATTTTTGCCTTTTATAAAGTAATATTTGAAAACTTTCTTTCAGAGACAATCTTAAAGGTCAAACAATTTTGACTGAATTTTTCCTTTGAATCCTTGAAATGAATTTTATCTGTCATTTGAACATTGTTAATTTTTCTTTTCGATGAACTAGAATTGACTTATTTTATCATTTTTTATTAAATATTCCAAACTTTTTTATCTTCTCTGTGAGTCATTAACGCTCAAGGATACAAATGTTGATATTGACTTATAAAAATGTCAATATAAATATTTGCAATTTTTTCTGTTCTGCATTCCTTTCTTTCTTGCTTCGTCTGACAAGTTTATGAGCTTAACTCTATTTGCGCATTCATTTAATAGTAATCTAACCATATCAGGTTGAACTGAGCAAATATCATTCAACTAATGATATGCAACATTATTGATTCCAGATTTAGCAGCCTTTATTAATGTATTTTATTGAACAGTTAACTTGCTTTGGTTTATGCATAACAAGTCGTTCAGCATCACACATATAAAAATCCATGTTTATACATTAATGTCATAAAAAGGTATCAACAAAAAGAGTTTCTCGAAATTCATTAACTGGATACATGTCAATGTGCTAATGTTTTTGATTGGCATTTGATTCGGTAAAGTAAAAACTGTTTAATGTTGTAATCAAACTCAGCAACAGCAATTCGACTTCTCGAGGGAAAATAATGTCTCCTTTATTAGCCAAAAAGAGTTGGAAAATATTTCGATTGATATGATTTCCATTAAATTACCTGTTGAAATGATTCAAAATGTACATAATAGTTGTCTACTTCAAGTTGAATCAATTTAAACAAACAAGTCTCAGTTTGCAATTTTCAGTCAACACAAAGTCGTTTTCAAATCAAGTTTAAAATGAAAAAATACTTTCAACTCATTTGTTTATGAATAAACATTTTTCGTTTTAAAATTCATCTGCAAACATGAAAACCAAGTTGAAAGAATGCAAATTTTGCATAAAATATTCATTCGCCAAGAAACTTGTCAATTAAGCCAATCATGTATAACTAAATGTTCATACTTTTTAATACACTTTTGCTTCAAAGTTTCAACATTTTACCTTTTCTTGCCTTTCTTCAACAGTTGCCTGGTTGGTTTCGTCAAGCATCTTATTTGGCAATTTTCGTTGCATACTCCAACAGTGCCATAAATCCAATTATCTATGGAGGATTTGATAAAACTTTTCGTCAAGCTTTTGGTACGTTTATAAGTTGCCATAGTTTTAACCCAGTTCCTCGAGTTATCCGTAAGTAAAGTGCTTTCTACTCATCTCAATGAGCACAGTAGATAGAATCCAAATCTCTTGTCAAATATTAATGAATGGTTCAAGATTAGGGATTGAAAACAAAAGTGTTGGAAAGAAAGTTTGAAGAGATAAAAAAGTTAGTAAAACAATTGAATGAAAAATTGTACCTGAGTATTGCCATGATTTATTTAAAGGTTACATTTAGAGGTTAATCTGTTGAAACATTTCTACGTTCATCATTTAATTTAATTTCTTTCCTTTCCTTTTCCCCTCAACCATTGAATGTGTTTTTTACTTTTGCTTATGTTTTTTATTTTTTCTTCTTCTTTTCTGCTCTTTTCATTTTCTTCTTTTTGCAGTTGTTCCGGAAAAGAAATCACGAAATAATTACCTTACTAATACTTATAATGTTAACCAATTCTGAAGGAAGATTGTAAAAGAAGCTCGAAACTCTCATCTTTAACCCTTTTCCTTTTATCATCAAAGTCAACTGAACAATAATGTTGTGGAAGGATGAGATTAGAGAATGATAAAAACTCAAGCCTTTCCTTTGTGTTTCAAGTCTGTTCTGATCCTTAACCTAGCCTGATCCAACCTAATGAGTGGATGGTTTTAAAGTTCATGATTGCAGTTGAATAACTTTTGCCTGCTCTGTTTAACTCTGTGAGGACACATTATGCAGCATTGAGCTCGACACAGAAGTTGACAAAGAGACAAACTTTTGGGTAAACCTTGAAAAGCTCACTCAAGTAATTTACAAACTTGATAAAATAAAAGGACAGTGACTCTGCCTGCTTCTAAGCCAGAGATTTTTCAATGTCTATCAATAGTGGACACCTGATTCTATAAGAAATGTTCAAAACCTTAAAGTCGATTTTTTCGATAAAGGTTTTTAGTGCTCTAAAAATGCTCAAAAAAGTTTATAGTTTAAACTCCAAGTCAGGACTTCAAGCCAATGTTTATTGCCATTACTTTTGATAAACTTAGAACTGATCAAAAAATAGCGCTTTGGATAATAGAGTTAGAGAAAGAATCGATTAAGAGTTTGTTAGCAATTAACACCAATTTGTAAGCATTGCTAGACTAAAGAGATTAATGGAAATTTCATTGATTTTCATTAATTATCTGGAAATCTTTGTCCATTAATTTTCCACTGACGCTGACATTGGTCAATCGATTATTCGTTGAGTCTCCAAACAGTGTGAAATGAAATACTTTTCACTGAGCAGCAACAATACAAAGTAAAAGACGAAAACATTGGATTGAGATTTTGATCCGTTTTCTTGAATTTCCATTGAAACTGTATTCTTATGATAAAAATTTTACTAATTTCGTTCTTTCATTGATTTTTCAAGATGAAAGACCCAAAACTCTTGAAAACTCTGGCAAAGTTCGAGCTCTCTGACCTGTGTTTCACAAAGTGAGCAGTCGACGTCCACGCCTAAACTGACAGTGCAAAATGTTAAACTATCCATTTAAAGAGCCTTAACATAATGGAATTGATTTTATCACTAGATAACAATTTACTAATGATTTTAATATAACGCTAGTTTTGTAAAACCTTTATGTCTAAACCTATGTTTATCTTTTGCTATAAAAATTATTGTGCTCAATTTATATGAAAAAAAGCTCAAATTGTTAACTAAAACTAAATGTCTAAAATAAAAACCAATTAATAATGAATAATTTATCGAAATTTATTTTAAACATTTCAACTTTTCTTTCTTTTTAATGGTTGAACCACAAATAAAAAGATGAAGTAAAATGAATTTAGGCAAACATTTTGACAAACCTTGCCTGTTTTGTTGACAGAATGAATTGATAACCTTTTCTCATGAAAACATGGAAACATGGGAAGCACATAATATGGGAATGAATATAATGAACCACAATTTTTCTTCTCTTGTTCCAAGTTATCTGAATATTATTGATTAGCAAAAAAAGAATGTAATATTTTGTCAGAACCAAAGCTATTCAATCTTTCATCGAGAGTCTTTGTTCCAACTGTTCATTGTTTTCCATTAATATTGTTGACTATTTGTAATAAATATATGCTAATAGTAAGATTAATATGAAACTTGATGCACCATTGTTCATGTTCTTATCAATAGAATTCTGGAAAGCAAACATTCTATTGTTTCTCGATGAATATTCAATCAAATTTCCAATTAAACCTTTTTTCGTCTTTTGATACAAATGGAACAATCAGTGGTTTCCAATCATGTTTTATCAGAGAATCGAAAGAAGCCTGAGTTTTCATTATTCGTTGGAAATTAAACTCAGAATTTGATAAATCTTTAAGTAATAATAGATTCGAGTTTAGACTTTGAAAATAAAATTTTAATTTCGTTTTTTGATTGAATTTTCAATAAACTATTTCTTTATCGGAAATGACTTTCAGTCAAAGATTCATTATCTCAATATTCATGTGCTAACATCTTGGGATCAAATTGAAGTTTCAAGTGAAGCTGATATTCATAATAACTTCATTAGAAGAGATTCAATAAGAATTGGGTTGAAAGTTGATGAGAGTTGATCAATAGTCGAAAGAATAGGTTGACTTGGTTTAATCGAATGAATGCATTCTCTGATTTCAAGTTTACTTGTGATTCATGGCAGAACTAAATATTCAAGTTGATTGATGTTTTAATTAAATCAGGAAACTTGTAATAAATGCCTTGAAGGAAGAAGCATAGTTATCGTTTCAATATTTTGTTCATTTGTTTGCTTGAAGAGAGAGAAATAGTTGTGTTGCAATAGTCGCATGTCAATGATGGATAAATGATGATACAAGAAACAGTTGATTTTGGACCATTTAATGACAATAAAGGTATAATTAGAATGTTCAGATTGACTTTATTACATTGACTTTTTTTCTCTCGCTTGTAGTGAGATTAATTGAGTAAACAGATTTGTTGCGCTGTACACCATGAATACAGAATTGATTGGAAAGAGAAAGAGAGAAAAGTTGAAGAATCCATTAAAGATATAAACTTTTTCTGGTCAATTGTAATTGTTGAACACGATAAGAAGATTTTGTTGTTTTGCTTTCGTCTTTACTCGATATTTTGTAACATTACATTGAGACAACATTAGGAGACATTCAACAATGTGCAAGTCAATTGAATCAACAGAAGGAAGGAAAGACAAAAAAGGTTAGAAAATCAATTTCAAGATCTAATAGAATAAAAGAATTTTCTTTCAATCTTAAGTAAGCTTCTAACAGTTGAATGTTTCTAATCCAATGAGAAAATATCATTCCAATGAAACCAAAATCTTGACCATTCTCTTTATTTAGACTGATGTCCAGACAGCCAAATGGTCGCTAATTGCAAACAATTAGACTTGAAAAGAAACAGAGAAAACGAAATACTTCGAAAAATTTGTATCGATCGATTTGCCACAAAAGGAAAGAAGTAGCGTTTGACGAATGATTCGAGAAATTTCCTGTTTTCAGAGTTCGATATTGTTGTATGGATGAGTCATGGAATTCAAGGTTCGAAATGTAATTTTCGAGTAAAGTGTGAAATAGATTTGCTCATTCAAGTTGAACTTGAAAATATTGAGAAATGAATGAAAATGTGAGCGAAAAAAGAAACGATAAAAACTTTTCTTTTTCATGGCAAAAGTTAAAAGCTTTTCACTTTGCAATGAAGAAATGACGATCATAGAGCAAATGTTGTTCAGTTCCGTTGTTCATCATGACTGTATCTTATGAGAATCAAGCCATTTATTTCACCCACTCAGTTGAAGGATGAAAAATTTCTCAAAACTGAACAGAGAAAAGTGTTCAATATTTTGATAAATTGATTTGAATGATAACCTTCAATCTGTGATACTTCAGAAAATCTCCTTTTCTTTCCTAGTTTATTGTTGAATAATAAAATTAACCATTTCCATGTTACATGGTGTTGTGACAAAGTGAAATAAATCTTAAACTTTTTTGCCTTCCCTTGGCCAACATTATTGTTATTGCATACATTGAGATGTAAATGCAACAATGAACATGAAAATTGTTTAATCAAACTCGAGTCAAAGGGAAACTCATTTAATCAGATAATTTGTATTCACAGTGAAATTAGGTAACAATGTCTTGAAACAAATGATTTTAGTGCGAAAAAAGATTGAAACGTTTTTTTTGTTCTTCTCCTTCGTTTTTCCCTTCATGTGTGTATGTGCATTTTATTGTACCATTTATTATTCATTTCATTTTATGCATCTTATAGTGTTCATTGTTGTTGGTGATGAGGAAAGAAATGTGAACGAGAAAAAAATAGGACAGGAAAATAATCAGACGGAAAAAGAAGAGAATCTAAATAGATTATCTTATCATGCTCATTATTATTGCATTTTTTGCTTTTGCCAATTTGATAGACACCAGTAAGAAACTTGTTTTCAACCACTTTTACTCCCAATGCAATTGAACAAAAGCTTCAAGAGTTTATCATTAAAAAACAAGCAAACAACAGCTTTTAGAAATGAGTAAGATGATGCAAAAAAAACAAAACAACAAAACTCTTTTCTCTCTGCATTTTGCTACATTTTCTGTACAGGAATGTCAGACAAACCGAACAAGGCTAAGCTGTTTAATGGCGATGCTGCAACTACTTCAGCACGATCAAATATGAGTGGAACTGGAACTCGTTTGGGATCAACTTTCAAAACTTCATTAACTCAAGAGACTGATGCTCTTTAATGTAACCATTGAATTTCATTTAATGCAAAATTTCAATGTATATTTTATTCATTAATGTAATTTCAAACAATTTTCAATCTCTTTCAATGTTGAAATATCATTCTATCAACTTTAAAAATTGTAATAAAAAACTGATGACCAAAAAATTGCTATGACTTCATCATTATCTCAATTTGTTCGTATATGTAAATTGATCCATTACGAAAATTTATTTCAATTTATTATACAATAGTAAAGTATAGTTTCTTTGCAACGCATTCGAGCTCACATATGCATTTTACAAAAGTTTTATGCTCAATGCTGAAACTAATTCAGGTATATTGAAAGTACACTCACAGCCATCTATTGGTTGAATCCTGAATTCAGTTGCACCTTGAGTTCTTATTCTGAAGCTTGCTAGGATTTCAAAAACTAATCTTCAAGCTGGTAGCTGATAGACTCAATGCAAAAATATTCAGTAATTTTACGCCATTCCAAGCAAACTGTTAATTTTTGAAGAACCATTCCAAAAAGCATATAATAAAAGTCTAAACTTATGTTTACTATAGCTATGCACATCGAGCTTGAAAATCACCGATCCTGTCATCTCTGATTGAAAGTAAAATGTAATATTCCATGCATTTTTAACAAAAATCAGTGCCATCTGATGATTAGTTGTCAACTTATTCAATCTATTAGGTTCTAAATTTTTAGTCGAGTAGGCATTCTAACATATCCAGAAGCAAAATGCAAATGAACTTTCAATGCATCTCTAGCAAAAACTACTCAAGATAGAGATTTTTCATTGTCAAAATACGATTTATCATGGTTTCATTAATACAGCCACTGAAATTGAGATGCAAACATTTTTAATATCGTGTGCGCATATCGAGATAGTGTAATTGAGTTTAAGCAGTGTTTAGTTGATAAACTATCAATACCTGCGTTAACTTTTCAAAAAATGTTTGCAACTCAATTTTTGTGGCTGTATATAGAAGTTTTGATTCACTCTCGATCTGTTTTGATTATCTTACAAGAAAAGTGTCTCAGGTGTCTCGAAAATTCCCGATCGAGTCTAGGGTCATTTGATAGAGCACAAAAAACTAAAAACAAATCAGCGCCTCTGCATCACTGATTAAACTTTCTGCTACACTTGTCAATGTTGCGTAATTTGTTTACAGCTTTGAGGTTACAAACCTCTATCTTAGCATTGACAGATTCATCTTTAAACATTTGGTTTTGTTACTTGATGTAGCGTTTCTTTTCTTTTGTCAGCAACAATTTTTTTGGTGTCAGTTAACGTTTCACCCAATCCTTTCACAGTAATGATTGCTCTGGAAATATGGGCCGGTGGATTATCTCCGATGAATTTCTATGTTTTTTTATCATGATCGCAAGAGTGGCACAACGACTGTAGATAATTAAAATTAACTGATTTGAAATTGATATATATAACTCATCGTTGCGGAGTTTCTGACATATTGATTAAACAAATAAATTAAACAAATTAATTAATTACTTGATAGGGTTATAAATGTTATCAGAATTAGTGCTAATGAAGTTAAGTATATTTCCTTGCGGCTGTCTTTCAAATGAATCAAAGTAGTGAGTTACTTTGTTTTTATCGAAGTAAACGGGTTCCAGGTTCCACAATTACTTTCATCAAGATTAATTATCTGTCCCATGAATCCACTATATATCTAACCACACCCAGAACTCACATTCCCTTACTAATCATCAGTTTAAGAACGAATTTTCAGCGGTGGCGACATTGAATATCTTGGGGGACATTTGCGAGGCTTTCAAAAGCGAACCTATTAACACCATGCAATTTGAACCCTTCAAAGTCAAAATAGCTCTCGTCATCGAGTATCAATTGCTTGTTTCCGATGATTTCTTTCATTTGAAGAAGTCGACTTTTTGTTGTTTTGCCTGTGCAGTTTTGAATGTTTTCGAGACTACCGATTTTCCTACCAATGCAAAATAAAGGAAACAGATTCAGATGAAATTTATTTGAGAATTTTAGTTGAACAAAATCCACACAAGAAGATAATCTTTACGTGAATGCAGACTCGACTTTTTCTTTGGACCTATTCTGAGCAATCGACCTTTGATCAGAACACTTATCCTTGACTGGAATTAGTTATAAACATCTAACAACTATCAAACAATAATAAAAAGTTTGAATTCTCAGAAAATGACCTTCAAATGTCAGCTAAAGGTCAAATAACGAAGTGACCTTCAATGACCTCGACCCTTCGAACTTCTAGTTCTACAATTGGCGGAAGCTCATTGTTCGGATCTGAGTTCTGTATCAGCAACCGTTCTTGAGTCATGAACACAAACATGCAGAAAAAAACGCCCATGATAATTCAACTGAAAGTATGTTTAAACAATAATACTAAACGCTGGATCTGAATGTGAATGGAAGTTGTAAACCCAATCTTTTTATGATTGGCATGGGCAAAAACTGTCAAATTTCATCTTTAAAAACATTGCATTTTCATTGACGTTGATACTTATCACAAACTTGATTGAGTCTTGATGAATCTACATATGAAATTAGATTTAAAAGTTCTGCTGCTCTTTATTGAAATCTTGAACTGTACTTCTCCCAATACAGGTCTATCTGGAAACGAAAGAAGGAAAAGCAATGATAATTGTAACAGCTAGAGTGAGAATAGAAGTCATTAGTCTTGGAGAGTAGACGAACAGTCCTTCATAACTATAGCCAACATCTTCACGTCCAATCCTTTCCAAAAACAAGGATGCCTGAAATGAAACAAATCAGAAAATCAAATCACTAGTGTCATCGTATAACTTCTAATTTCAGATAATTAATCTAAAATTAATGCACAACTTCACCTCTATCATGTAATCAACATTATTGCGAATTAAACTTTTTCCATAAACAATATTATAGATTGAGGCTGCTTCCACATTGATGCCAATGATGTATCTATTAGTAAAAAAGATTGACCAAAATGCAGTGAAATCAAGAATACCTAATACAGCATAACGAAACAGGTTCACAGGTCCTGAAATAATATAATATACAATGATAATGGCAAATAGGTTGAGCATGGGATAAAAAATGGACAAGTATCTCGACCAGATGTTATCACTTGATTCAGTGAGTTCAATTGTTCGTGAATACATTTGCCGATAAAATCGTAGTGTTTCAGTATTCCAAAACGTGTCCGGGTGGTTCAAAATTCGCTTTCCAATCATGGTGAACACGGAACGAATGATCATGGAACAAGTGTAAAGCGAATAAAATTTTGCCCATGCAAAGAGAGGAATAAAAAAATAGGAGGAAATATGAACAGTTATCATTGTTACAGGCACTATTCCGTTATCCCAATCATTCTGGATGACGATCCAACTAAACACTGACAAAGTCACTGTCCAACCGATCATAGCTACAATGCTAAAAATCGCGATTTCTTGAGCAGTTTTTTGTAGCATTTTGTCCAAGAAAGGGTCTTGAGAAGAGAGTCCAATTGATTTCCATTTTTGCTCGAAATCGGTGTAATCCGTCCGATAAATGAGTCCCAAATAGGTAATTAGAAAGAAAAGGCCGTCTGCTAGAAAAATTATTATGATTGTTGACATTTGTCCTGAAATGAGGGGATAAGTGTTCGGAACAGGCAGCAATCGAAACATCATGAGTGCATCATGAGTTGTGTTGTAGGCTATGATAATAATGGCAAGTAGCATCAAGAATTTGCGATATTTTTCTTGTGTCCGAGTTAGCCATTTATTTTGCATTTCTTTGACGATAGATCGAGTTTGCAACCGGAGAAATGAACGTTTGGCCTCAAGAACGTTGACTGTTGGTGATCTATGATGTACTTGATTGAACCTCGTGATTGAGCCATTCATGCTGTTGAGTACTACTTGCTCAATTGGAGTCACTGTAGAGTTCGACTTTTCAGTCGTTACACCATTATAGTCTATTTGTTGGTCATTCTGTTTCACGACTTCATTCATGGTTACGACGAATATAAATTTTTCAAATTAAGACAAAATGTTTATTCAAAGTGTAAATTTTGAAGGTAAAGGTGAGATTTCAAATCATGTTGAATCAAAAAATTAAAATGAAAGACAAAAAAGTCATTAAGTTTTTTATTCCAGCAACAGTTTTGATCAAATGTTCACTTGTTTGGCAACAGCATCGATTCCCTTATTGGATCATTTTAATGATAACTTTTTTAAAGTAATGACGACGATAATTGTACAAAAGAGACTGCTCGTAGTCATGATAATCATCATTAAGATTATGCACGTATTTATTTGGTAAACAATTTTCTTTTTGAAACTTTTCCTCGAAGAATATTCAATATCAATTCGAAAATCTAGTGTTTTCATGGTTAAATCAATTTCAGCATTGATTTTTGCTAATTTCTGCATTTTTTATATAAATAAATCGTCAACCCTTCAAACAAAAAATATAAATGATTTTCGATAAAAATTTCAATGAATAACAAATGTTGATGTCTAAATATAATTATCAAATTAATTAATTTGACGAGGTTCAATTTTTCGTGGCAAATACCACATTAGAGTTTAAATCTTACAGATACCCCAAGTTTTTTGGTAAGTGGACATTCTCAGTCAAGTTTAGATATTACAATATTGTTAGTTTACACTTGTAAGTTATTGCTTCGGCTCTTTGGCAACTTATTTTCTCATATCATAAGTTAGATTTTTTAATTATTAACGCATTCTTCCTTCTCCTATTTAGAGGAACAATTCTTGAGTTCCAGCCTCGTAATGTGATAGCAGTTAATTCAACTGTTTGAATAACGACGATGCAGTGAAAATCAATGACATGTTGCTAAGTAAAGCAGACACGAAAAGGCACAAATCCATAATTTATTTTAGTATTTCTTTATTCATTTTATAAAGGGTGTATTGTTTAAGAGTGCAATTATGAGAGCAAAAGAGTAACATTTATCTAACTGATTGTGATGGTTATGACGATAAATATGTTGATAATATGAAGATAAAGGTGAAAATGGACAATGATGAAAAATGCAAAATATTTATCAACATCTTTATCACCATAATCACCACAATCAGTTGGATAAATGTTACTCTTTTGGCTCCCATAATTGCACTCTTAAACAATACACCCTTTATAAGATGGCATAAATTCATTAACAGAAATTCTTGTTTCAACATTTTACAAGTAACAGTTAAAAACGACTTTTGCAGATTGAATTTTTTGTTTTAGTAAATGAACAAATCAAACCATCTAATGACTTTTCTCTCAATGTCTTATTCGCATACATTTACCGATTCGCTTGATACAATAGGATCTTTCTGGACATGCTTCCCCGTTTGCACATGAGTTACCAGTAAGTTGTGACAATGATGGACAAATCTACAGGATGAAATTCAAAATTTATTAAAACTGATATCACGATTAGCTAGTCGGGGAAAATTTATCTTTTTAGGTTTCACAATCTGTTGCTTGCTAGCAATATAATACTCACCAGAATGGCCAAGAAGAACAAAACGAAATACATTGAAATTTTCATGGTAATATTGTATACGAGATGATCACTGTAAGTTGACTCGAGTAAGGATTGATAACCAAATGATTTGGAAGAAGCTTTATATACCTGAATTTGGTTTGATCAGCAAATGAAAATAATTTTATAAGTGACAATTATTATTTACAAAGCTGTAAATAACATTATCCTTACAATTCAAAGAATTATTTAAAGATAAAATTTTCAATTTTCGTGTGAGTTGAACTGGTCACAGTCAAAAATATTGAATAAGTCGTCTAAGACGATGAAAAGTCTGATTGCGATCAATCTTTTAAAGATTCAAATACCCGATAAAGATGAACCAGCTAAAAATTAACTCAAAAATCGATAGATTTTTGATGATTTCGATGATTGCGTTTTTTACTCAATCATTTGAGTTTATAGTCGCCCTTGAAACACCAAAAGATCGGTCCCTGATCAATCTTTGAGTCGATCTTTTGAATTTCGAGAATCGAGATCCAAAATTCGTCCATCATTCTATCTCTACTTGTTAGTTTTCTCAATTGAATCGAACTATTTGTTAACATGCAAAAAATCCCGTTTTTATGATTCATTATTTGCTGTGTCTGAGCTATCGATTTACAAGCCATTCAAAGCGGTACCCGTTTGTGAATCACTTGTTTTAAGATAGTAATAGTGACAAAAGTCAATATTGCATTAATCATATGGACCAATGAAAATAATTAAGCATCATCAAATTTGCAACTCTTGAAGTTTGGAAATCAGTTTTTCAAATTCTGCGCCTTGAACATTAGACTGACAATTTTAGGTACTCGACTGTAATGAGCATTGTTTCCAGATGATGTGCCTCTGCATCAGCAAGTTTATTATTCATAAAATATCAAACATTTGAGCATGCTGGAAAGATTTTAGAATTTGTTTGGGGCTACTTCTACTTTTTTGAATAAACGCTGGTTTTTAAAAAATTGGCAATAGTGAAAGAATTAGCACGTATTTTTGTTCAATTTTTATAACCTTAATAAACTGCTAGAATTGTTTTTTTTTCATGTAAAACATAATCAATAGTTCTTGTGAAAACAGCATTCGAAGCAGGTAATGATTCAATAGATTATAAAGAAATATTCATAATAATATGCGGCACAATTCACTTATTTAATTTCACGTGAATTTGCTATGAATGAAGTTTAGTTCGGATTAGCTTTCGTTTCTATTATTCAAGGTTCATGTACATTTTAATATTATTAATACAACAGATACGACAATCTAAAACGCAGATAACAAAGATTGTTGCATCTGCGTTGTATAAACATATATCATCAAGCCATTTTAAAATGAATAACTTACCAACTTAAGAGCAGACATCCTCTGTTTCCGTCATTGAGTGCCATTTTATTTAAACCCTTGTGTCACCGAAAAAAGTTTATAGCCAACGACATCAGCTTTTTTGCGATGATAAAACTAATGAGTAAGTTTTTTCACTTTTTATGATATAAATTTTA
>NW_015449943.1:377859-457186 GCF_000239435.1 Tetranychus urticae | reverse complement strand
GGTACTGTTTTTAGACATTATCCGAGTGTCGATTCACAAAGGTTACAAAAAACTGACTCGAATGTCAAACATATTATCAAACAAAATGTTTAAACGTTGAGTCACATCTGTAAGTCTCAGCTTTGCAAGCATACTTCCACCGGAACCCAAAAACTTTGGTTTCCCAAAAGCTTCCATTCGAGTCATGAAATTAGTTACTCAGAATGATTGAAGTTGGCATCTTTTATTGCTTTAATTAGGACAATATCTGATTCGTTTACGAAAACGGAGGACAAAACAATATAGCGAATATTTTTACGGCAAAAACATAAGAACTGTATTTATGCACATCTCTAATCGAAACAACAGACATTATTGGAATCGAAACCCATCTGATTCAAGATTTTTCTTTACCTCACTTCTGTTATATTGAAATTGACACTGATTATCATGAAAAAAAACGATTATGATTATCACGGTTATAATGGGTATACAAGGAAATAGAAAGTATTAATAGTTAAAGGAAAGAAAAGGGTTAAATGTAAACAGCGCATTTACTGTTCAACATCAAATTGATATTGCGTGGTAAAAGGTTAACAAACGACTCACTAAACTCTTCCAAACTCAGTCTGTTTCAAGTAATTCAGTCGTGCTTTTCATCCACTTGAGCAACATTAATGTATCAAAACGAAAAAAAGGAAAAAAAGTTAACGATAATTCACTCATTTCATCATTCAGTGTAAATTACTTGATATCCATGTTCCTCTCGTAACATCCAAAGTGGGAAATTATCCATAAAAGAATAAAAAAGGAAAATTCTTCATTCAGTTCACTTGAATTCTCATTCAAATCACATTGATATTTCCGTGCTTTTCCTGATTGAAACTCAAGAAAAGTAAAAGTGTGTTCCATCATAGACTGCAAAACCATTGAAAAAACATTCGCCTTCAACCCAGAATCAACCAACTCAAAGGTAAGAACTTTTTCATTCTCAAACTTGATTTGAATGTTTCATCAAATTAGATAATCTTCTGAGCCTCACTGGTGCACCAATTGGGTTAAGCAAAAGACAAAGGCTATTAACCAGTCAATATTGAAAGGCAATAAACTGGAAACTTTTACATGTCTAACAAGATAATGTTTAATCATCATTTATTCATCAAGTTGAATGAAAAGTTAGTCTCGATCATTTACCGCGAAGAAAGTATTGCTCATTTAATAATCATATTTACTTGATAATCGTATTCGCTGGAATCAGTTTTTTTTACTCTTCTTTTACTCTCAATATTCAACTTTGAATATTATTCTCGGTTCATTCAACGATATTCAATTGATATTTTGTTTCCAACCTAAACTTTATTAAATTATCATTATCATTACAACTGAATAATTCAGTTCATGATGAAGTGTTTTCCAATTTCTTTCCTTTCTTTTTCTCGAAATTTTCTTCAATGAAATGGAAAAAAATTTCTTTCCAATCTTCAAACTTTTATTATCGATTACAATAAGACTATCATCTTAAAAAGAGAAACTGAACTTTCAACAAAATTATCGGCTTTTGACTCTTTGATGATAACAATGACCCAGAACTGTTCTGTCCAATTAATGAAGATAACATGAGAAGTTGAACGTAAAAAATGTTGAACACTGGAAGGGCAGAAAAAATTGAAGAAAAATTCCAATTCCAAAAAGAATGCAATATTCTTAATAATGCATGATTTGATGCTATTCGCAATGAGAAGAAGAAAGTTGATGAAAAAAAAGAAGTTTAGACAAATTCTGAAGATTCTGTTCCATTACTTTATCTCTTGCTTTACCTTCTATTGAAACATTTCTTTCCTCGAGTTTCTGTTTTCCATTCACTCCCAGTTATCATCAAAGTTATTATCAACTCAATGTCCAACTTGTTTAGCAACTTGTTAATCTGTTCCAACACTGAACTTAGTCTGCATTTCAAGAGTCTTGAAATTCTATTCATCATTGTAACTCAAAAAATCTTTACCAATTCAACTGAAAACTAAAAGAGTTCGACATTTTGAGTGAAAAGGAAAGTTCGAGTTCCAATTTTCTTCTTTTCATTTGCTTCTCTGGCTACTTACCTTTTGTTTACACTTTTCACGTTACTTTCCTCTTTTGTGTTACCTGGTTATTTCCGTTTAATCAAATTCGTTCCCTGTCTTGTCAGATAATTACATTTTTCAGTAAACTTTGCTGACAAGTTTACTTTGTCTTGTTGATCCATGCTGGTGATATTGACAGACAATGAAATGAGCCAAATATTCATGTCAGAGTCGATGATTGAAAAGAGCATTTGGATAATTGTTCGTTTAGATTGATTCCAATGAAATGTCAAGATTTTCACTCACTATGAATGCCTGGATAGTTGAACTTTTTTCTCCAAGAAAATGAATTTTTCCATTTCTCATTCAACTTTTCAATTTAAAATGTAAATTTTTTCCCTCTGAATCTATTCTTACAAATTTTGCTTTTGTTTCATTTCAAAGTTAGACAATTTTAATGAATTAAAATGCAAACAATAGTTTCATTGAAATTCACTCGAATGATTAGTCTATTTGTTCAACTCTTTTTTACTCTTATTTGCTTTCCTTCCTTTTCTCCTTATTTTATAAGGAAAATAATTTCAAGTTATAAATCTATTCAAAAAGAGGATCTGAATAAGATTATCAGATTATCTGAAAGCAATTCTATTGATACAACCATGGATATGAATTTTTTACTAATTTATCCTCTTTGAGGTTTCCTTTCAATCAAATGGTTGATATAAAAGCTCTGAAAGAATCCCTTCATCGTAAGGAAAAGTGTAAATTGGGGAAATTTGTTAGGTTCAATGAACATGAATGATTCCAAATAATGAGAAATGATTGAATTGGAACGGAAAAGCAAAACTCTAAAGATTTTCATCATTTTGAGGTTTTCCAGTTTCAATAGCAAGTGAGTGCTAGAAGAAACGAAATAGTTTCATGAAAAGAACTGTAATGAACTAGCGAAATTGAATGTTTAGACATTTTTTGTATCGGTTTGTTGGATTTTAAGGGCAACTTCACTTTTCGCTTTTTAACTTTACGAAATTGATCGAAATTTCAAAATGAATATTGTCCGACTATCGAAGTGAAGACATTCTAGAACTTGGTTCAATTACGAGCCTGTGAGGAGCCTAAATTAACTATTAACATGATTGTCTCTATTGTCATTACATAATAACACTTCAATGATTGATAACCATGGAGAGTGAGCGTCTGGTTGAGAGATTAATATGATTTCACTAATATTAATAACAGGATTGTTGACAGTTTAATAAGATCGACAGAGAAGGACAAACTATCTTGTAAAGTTGGTTAATTCATGAGACTGTTGAAAGGTGTGATAACGTGATAATTATCGTGATGGACAAAGAAAAGTTCGTGTTCAAGAATTTTGATCTGTAAATTGAACACTAAAAGTTATGATTAATTGACATTGTATATGAAGGGAAAGACATTTTGACCATTTTTTCATTCCAATTTGTAGTCTTCAATGTAATTTGCAACTTCATTGTTTCATTCAATGATCAAGAGATTAATTTCAAGAGAGACAAACAGAAATAGTGAAAATCATCGGAATCGATTTGATCTTGAATTGAACATGCAAAGTTTGTTCCACCTGATTGATTCTGAAAAATATGATGAGCATGAAAATTTCAAGGAAAATGAGCCAATACTGAGAATGATTTTTTTTTGGGTTTTGAAGAGTTAAAGTGCAAGTTAATGTTGAAAAGGTATCAAGTTTATAATGAGACGAATGTTTATACAAGGGAAAAAGAAAAAACTTTTTTTTCTTTCTTCGTTATTCAGTTTTATTATTTTGCTTTTTTCTGCTACTTTTTTGTATTGGAAAGGAACGTAAAGGAATAAGGTAAGAGATTGAATTGTATTATCATGTAAACGAAAATGAAATGTTAACAGAATTGGAATAATAATGTTGAGTTGAAGAGGATACAAAACAGAAGGAAAGAAAAGGAAAATAAGATTTTTTGGAAGAAGAGAAAGAGAAAGTAAAGAGAAAAGGTGAACAAGGTGAATGAAAGTATAATACTAATCTGTTCATTGAGTTGAAGAGTTGAAGAGAATGATGAAGATGAAAGTGAAATGAAATCAATTGTAAGAGTTGCCTGATTCAACTTTTCAATCAAAGTGTTGCTCTCTGTAAATGTCCAGTTTGTAAATGGTTCATTACTTTTGTGGCTGTGTAAATTTGTTGGCTCTAAATAAGCTCCAATGACTTGTCAATAGCAATCTTACCAAACAAACAGCTAGACTTTGTCCGTTTTCATCTTAAAAAGTGTTTTTTCATCATGAAATTTACCCTTCACATCACAACTTTTGCCATCCGTTTTCATTTATCAATCAATCCAAGTGCATGTGTCGATCAAAAAAGGCAGTCATGTATGCCCATTGTCACCTAAAGGGTGCAAGCAGTAGCACTAAAATTTAGTCCATGAGTGGGGTCTCAGTAGTCATAGAAATATTTTGCAAAACAAAACTTAATTTGAAACCCTTCATAACTTAGCATTCTCAGATGTCGAATCGACCAATTGTCAGAATTTCTAACTCGAATGTTATCATGCAAAACAAAACTTTATTCACAGGCTTACTTTGCCTCTCTACATGAGCTGAACATCAGCATCTCTGGTCTTGGTTCTCCCCAACACCAACATTTATTAACAGTCACTATTGTCCTGCCTTGAAGTTAAACTCTGGGAACACATTAGTGACTGCAGTACCTTGACTTGACTGAAACCTGAAAGACGCAGCTTGTAGCATTGAAGCATTGAAATAAGGTCTCAATTCGGGTCATTAAAATGAAAGCCCAGATGTGTTGACCCTTAAGTATTGTATTAATATTTGGTAAAAATAATGAGGATGATAATTTGAGACGTCCAAAAGTCAATCGTAATTCTGTTTTCTTTGCAAAGCAAGAAATTTTTCTTTCAGATTTCACTCCATATTATTGCTGAAAGTGAAGCTTTTGAGTTTATTGGAAAAAGATGAAGACAAAATGTCAAAGAAGGTTGATTCAATTGAAGAAGACCAAAGAACCTTCAAGATATAATACATCGAAAAGGAGTTTCAAGTTTTTTCCCAATTCTTGGTCAGCTTTTTACAGCTCATTCCTCATCTTTTCTCCCTTATAAACTGATAATTGAACTAATAACTAACTATTCGTCTTCTTTTTTCTTTCTTCTTATAATGATCTCAACATGGTAGAGACTTTTTTCTTTTCATTTTGTAATATTATTCTGATAACAAATCTTTTCTTGTCTTTTTCATTCCTATCATTTCAAAAAAACCAAACGATAAAGTTCTGATTACAATTGAAGTTTTCATCTTTTTTTGCTTCATAAGAAGTTGAATGAATGGTAGGGAAAAAATCAAAAGATAAACCAATTCTTATATTGAACAAAAAGAGAATGTAAAATTTTCGAAAACTGTTTGACCAATTCTCACAAAGACAAACTGCTTATCATTGATATTGACAGAAGATATAAAAATGCTTTGGATGATGATATTATTTTAGCAAAGGCAAAGTTGAAACGATGAGCAAAACTCGAATAAGTCGATAAAAGATTTGTCCAAAAAATGTTTATCATTAGATCTGGTCAAGCTTTTCAGTTTGCTTAACAATCTATTTGGACAATATTCCAGACTTAATAGCCTCCCTGGAAATCTCATGGAAAGATAATGTTTACCAAAAAAGCCAACAAGTAATCGTTGGCATTTGCTGAGCTTGGAAAAGGCAAAGAACGAAATTTTGGAAAACTTTATTGACAATTAAATAAGCTCATCATGCTCAATGAATCTTCAAAAATCTAATCAAAGAATTGTCATGCAAGTTTTCAATGGGTTAATCTTATGGAAATATTTTTTGAATTTTCCATTCTTTCAGACTCATTCATGGTAATTTCAATGAATCTCCATGAAATTGCATAATTATCTGAATGATGGAAATTTCTTTGTTTTGAAAGTTTTCAATTTCAACAACTTTTTTTTAATCTCATTGAATGATGAATATGTAAGTGTGTGTTCCAGTTCATGGGAAAGAAGCTTTGACTCATTATAATTTCTTTAGATATCTTTACTTATGATTAAAAAAAGAGAATATTTTTTATTCTTTTTTTTCGCTTTGTTGGTTTATCGCAAATGACAAGCTCATTATGAGTTTTGCTTTATTACATTTTGTTGTCTCATCAGGAATTAACTATTATGAGTGTGTTGCTGCATCAAAGTTTCACCATAATTCATCATTGAAACCACTCATCATGTAATATTGAACAACTAATATGGTTGATAAAAAAAAGAATTGAACTGAAGCTCAATTGTTTCTCGATTATTATGTCAAGTTTCTCTCTTTGTCAACTCATTGATTACACTTTTTGTTCATCGAATCAATAATTGGTAATGTAGATACAATCAGCTTATTAAAAGAAAATTCATACAGACTCATGAAGATAAAGCATTGTAAAAACCAAAATCCTCCATGACGCTCAAACCTATTCAGTCGATTATCGATCAACAAACTGAAAAACTCTTTAATGTTCTAGTTAAGCCTAAAGATAATCTTTAGCAAGAAAGGATGCTACACAAATAAAAATGCTGAAACTTAGCTTCACGAAAGTTTTAGGATTTGAGGTAAAGTTTTGCTCAATACTTGATGCAAATCTGTAGACAATCCAATTTTGGGTTCAAAAGTTATCATGAATGCAAAGTTAAACTTGAGTTCAAAACTTTTTGATACAAACTCGATTATGAATAAGAACAACTAAAGTTTAACCTCGCAAAAGTTGCCATCCTGTACATAGACCGTCTAAGTTTAATGAGTTTAAGATCTTCTTCTTGATGCTTAGGTTCTTTACCTAACCTGAGCGTCAAGCTTTATCACAAGCTTTAACATGACCCTCCATTTGCTTGGATACAAAACAATGTGCAAAGGGTAACGAAAGATCGATAGTGAAAAGTTAACCTGCAGAAATTGAAAGAAAAACTTTTTTGAAGAGAAAAAAGTTTAATATCGTGTTTTCAACTGGAAATAGCCTGAAATTTAGTCTTTTTACAATGGATTAATATTTTTACAAAAATCTTCTGTTGCATTAAATGTTTTGCCTTTGAGCAAATTCGCCAACTCTTAGTTTAGAAGCGTTATTCATCTGAAAAAGTTTGTCCAATCCTTACTTTTCTAGTCTTACAAAAGCTTAGCACTTGAATTGAACTCAAAAATTACTTACAACATTCAAGATTCTTAAGATGGATCAAAACAAAAGCTAAATGAGCCAAAATTTTATTACTTTGGATACAGACCAGCATGATAGACAAAAGGAAAAGAATGAAAACAAAACATTAAACTCGAAAAAACGAATAAAAACTGTTCGTCTCTTGGAAACTAAATTTTTTTCTCCTTCTTTCGTTTCAAGAAACTCTTGGAATAAAAGATTCCTCTTGATGTCTTTCAATATTGCGATACCATGATAGACTCGAAACATTTCTCTAGGTAAGAAAAAGAAATGAATAAATGTTGAAATGGTGAAACTCGTTCAAATAACTGAACAAAGTTGAACCAACAAAACTGAAGCACAAACAAAAGAGTAAAAATAATATCAATAAAACGAAGAAAAATGTTTGAATATTATTTCCACTTCTAATAGGAAACTTGTTTTCTTATTAACAAAGTTATCAAAACAATCTTGTTATTGATTTCAGTGTTTATCGGTTTCCCTTTGTTTCCATTTCCATTCCCAATTCATTCAATTCCCAAAACCAATTGCTTATCTCATTCTCAAGTGTATATCCGTTTCCGATCATCATTTATATGCCATGATAGAAGAGAGGAAAAAAGATAAATATCCAGAATTGGAATACAATAAATGATGAAAATGATAATAATGGACTTTGTTTTTCCTCACATTTGGTAATTTACATTACAAGTGTGTGCTGTTTGGGAAAACATTGGACTCGATGATTATCATGATATTAATAATGAGGGTAATGATAGATTCTTGGTTCAGTAAATAGAATTGTTGAGTCGAATTTTTCCAATTTTCTTTTGTTCTTATTTTCAAAATTCTTTTTAGGCCTTTTCTTTATTGAAGGTTAAAACCTATTTACGAGATTGAAAAATGTCACGAACGAAATTACTTGAGGAAAAACCTAAACGAATAAGTTGACAACTATAAAGTCTATTTTTCGTCAACTTTAAATTCTGTCCCAAGATTGACCATCAATCAGAATTAGTCTGGAAAAGTTGTGCCAAATGTGACATGTTGTCAACTGGGTTTGTTTGTTTAATCAAGAGATTAGTAAAATATGAACATCATTAGTTAGCATTTGCTGGGAGTGAAGTTTTATTTAGCCTCAAAAAGCTATTTTTTTCTCGATATTTTTACATATTCTTTTTATATGTTTTTGCATTGATTTTCATTTCTGTTATTCAATTTGTTTCTCCTTTCTTTTGTCTTGTGCTTTTTGATAATTTGGATAAAATGGAAATGAAAAGGCATTTCACTTTGTTTCATTGGAAAAGTTGAATTTTATTGTAAATTAATGTCAAATATCATTTTCGTTTGAATTGAATTTAAAGATGGAATTGGAAAATGGGTTAAACAAATTTTGAATACAAATTTATTGTTATCATTATCATTATTTATTAGTCATATCAATTTTATTTGCAGCAAAATTTTCATTTTCTTTGCTCATTTTTACGATTAAAGGAATATTTTTCATTCTCTTTTTTTTGATAATATTTATTTATTATAATTTAATGTCTATGAATGCATAAGTAAAATGAATTGTGATGAAACTGTTATAATGTTTCAAGTAATGATGCTGAATTTTCATTCAACAATGATAGCCTTTTATTAAAACTCGCATGCTTGATCATTTTTGGTCGTGCATTACTGAACAAGAGATAAGCCTAAAGTTGCAACAAGTGGAGCAATTGGTACCAGTGACAAATAGCTTTGGCCAGAGGTTGTGATCGTGAAGTTTTTCAATTTTAATTTCTGATGAAATTCGTTTCAATATTGTGAACGTAAATCAGTATTTTCATAGTGAGAGAAAAACTGAATTTCATTTCAAATCGTTTCCTGCTCAAGCAACTTATGTGATTAGTGGCTCTTAACGCTTCTCAACACTTCCAAATACGTTTACTCAACCGGTTTTGAGTGACAGATTTGAAATGCAGTCAACTTGACAGTTGAAGTATTCACCGTTTATAACTCCAATGACCAATAGTCAAGTAGCAATAAATCAGATTTAGAAATATCAGAGTATATCAGAGTATTTCAAGACATCAAGTAAACCTGGTTTACTCGACTTAAGCACAGCTTATCGAAAGAACAACTTATCACGATAAGCTGAGAATGTAATACGAACTATTACGAACAGAACTACTGAACAAAACAGTTATCCAACTTTCACAATAGCTTGCTTTTCAAGAACACAAATGAAGTAGACGTTGACTGACATAAAACATAAACTTTACTGAATTGTACTTATTGACTCAATTGGAACACCAAAAGGATAGAAAGATTCATACCAATTTCACAGGAAATGTTGCAGATTAGGAAGTACACCAAAATGGGAAATATAAAAGAAAAAGGAAAATCGAAAGTTTGGCAACTCAGTTGCTAGTTAATCTGAAGCTAACTTTAAATACTACAACAAGCTAAAGACATTTTATTAGGTTTTTTTGCCAGATTGACTTTAAAGAAGTGGCAAGCCGACTGTGAACAGAGCACAATGCAGCAAGCTTCAGTTTCTAGGTTGACTCTTTGATGTTCATTGGCTTGTCGATGTTGTTGCTGATTGAATTGATCAATAAGCCAAGCTTGTCAGTCTTGCTTTAACAAGCTTCATCAAGACTTAAGGTTTACTCAGG
This sequence comes from Tetranychus urticae, assembly GCF_000239435.1. The sequence continues at coordinate 447,280 of NW_015449943.1, read as the reverse complement.
AGCTTTTCTTGTCTTATCAGTTTGCATCGCTAGAGGATATTATTATATTTATTCAACGATTTTAAATTGGAGAGGAAATTGTTTAATGAAATGAAAATTTTGATCTGCCTTTTCAATAAATTCTTGTTTCATTTTGCTCTTTTTTCGATTCCTTGCTCAGGGAATAGTTTGATGTCTTCAATGTTGCTTGTATTCTATCAAAATCAATGGACTGGGAGTAAACAAGATGAATACGATATCTCATTTGATTCATGTTCATCTTTCTTCTTCTCTTCTTTTCTTTCTTTCTGCTTTGACTTTTGTCTTTCCATCTTCATTATATGGCATTATATTGATTAGCAATAAGCGGCCCAAGTATCATGAAATATCTTGCACATACTATTGTGTTAGAAATTTTGTTTGAAATAAAAGTCGTTTACCAATGAACATTTCAACTGACGAAAGACAAAAGAGAAGAGAAAAAAAGTCAAATCAAAGTTAAACGAATGAAATGGAATCAGAAGCTTTTTGTTTTGCCTTTTCATTCCAAGTTTATTGATGCTATTTTCTAGTTCAACTCCACCCAATAACATTTCTCATCAAGAGAACATTGATCGTTACTGTGAGCCTTTGTTGAACTCATTTTCACCCTGAAAATTATTATTATTTTCTGTCTCAACCTTGATTAGGCAGGAGAACAAAAAAAGCCTTGAATTGAACTCCATCAAGTCCCAATGCAACCTTGTTTTATCCCTTTGTCTATTGCTCATGTCAATGATTTATTTATCAAAAGTAAACAGATAAATGAACTTTTTTCTTCTTTTTTTTCGAGTTTTTTGTTTAGACCTTTTGCTTGGTTACTTTGGACCTTTATTGGCCTTAAATGTTAGTTTGATTTACATTCTTATTTTTCATTCATTTCTCGATAAATATCTTTCAAAATAAAGTTCAATAAAATAAATCATTTTGATTCAACCATTTGATTCCATTTGATGAAAAATGAACACTTTTTGTGATCTCTTTTAGTCTCTCATTGCATTTCCAATGTAAAATAAATGAAACTTTTACTTTTACTTTTCCATTCAACTGATATTATATTCAAAGTTTTTGACACTAATTAATCATGATTCCTATGCACAAAAATGAATGTGAATGAACAAATGTTTGATCACTGGGAATGATTATAATTCATCATGACAATGATGCAAAAAGGTTGAGACTAGTAAAAACTGAAGAGCGAGAGAGAAAAATATTCACTCTTCATGCGATTCTTTACTTTTGAAATTCAAAAATGAATCTCAATGAGAGAATAAATCTGTTTGTTTTTCCATAAATCAAAAAATCTATTTAGTCAAATTAACTTATCAATATAAATATTCATCGTTTAAGTTCAAGTATCACTAGAATAATTGTTTGACGTTTTTCTTTCCTTTTAGGTTAGAGTTTCATCCTTTTCATCATTCATCTTTTACGAATCAAATAAATTGATGAAAATTTACATAATTCAATTATCGTTGCGTTTTCAATTCAGTTTCAAAATGCATACAAGTTTATTCTAAATGCATTTTAGATCAAAAAAGAAAATATTTTTACTTTTTGTAACAAGCTTAACTAGCCGCAATCTTCGCAGCCTGATTGCAATTGTTAGCTTTAGTTTTGTTGTATATTGTGAGCGATCGCTGTCTGAAAACCGTCGCTCGTGTTCCAATGTATGCTACGATAAAGAAATATCTGGTGGTTTGTCCGAAAATTTGGCGATCCAGAGACAAAGTCAAACTCACATTATCGTTGGTGCAAACTAGTGGTTGGCCAACTGTCAAATCAAGTATTCATGGCGTCTGCAGACTGTCCTCCTGATTGTGTCGAGTCAACAACCGGTACTTCACGACCGTATTATAATAGACACTTCACTCATTCGAACCTTCATTTGCTTTTTCCCATTACAAAAAATCCAGTGTTATGTATAAATAACCGCCTTAAAGGAAAGACAATTGCTTAAATACTTTTTGTAAGCTCGCTTTTGCATCTGTGCACCTGTGTTAGATACTCAATATCATATTTTTCGAGGTTAGATTCGTCAGATCAAGCTTTCAATGCTAGTCTCATAAACTTGGCTCGGCTCAATTAGGGTAAACTTTCACGCAGCTAATATCAGCTAAAGTCAGTCAACTGGTTGGCTTCAAGACTAATAGATAGCTTTCAACATGCCATAATTAAATCTTATAACACGATTCACTTGTCGTGAAAACGCTATAAACTCTGAAATTCCCCGGTCGCAAGTTTAAACTTTCAAACGAATGATGAAAATGATTGTATTACAGAAACTCGGGAAAATATTTCAACTTTATGTACCCTTTAGGACCAATCAAGATCTCAGTCAGATTTTTATCCATTTTGCCATCAACTTTAATAAATTTGCTGAGCAAATGAAAGAGACGCTAGGCTCTTGGACGAGACTTGAATCTCGATGAACAGAAAGTGGACGAAAAATGAAACTTGAATTAAAAGACTAAACACTTTTACCAATAACTCGACCATTTATAAAACAAAAGTTTAATTGGAAAAGTCTTTACAGTCATTCCAATGCTTCATCAAAGTGCTTATAATGTTTATAATGACAATCAACTGAATAACCATTATAAGCACCTTTATAGCCAACATCATAATCAACAATATTAACCATTAATTCTGTCAACATATTTAATCTTCATTTAATCACTCAATTCTGTCCAACAACTTGCAATACATATTTTTGTTTTTATTTTTACCTTTTCTTCTTCTTCTTCTCAACATAAACCATCATAAGCTGATGATATCATGATAATTTAAACCCAATATTCGATGTCCATTATATTCTGGTTAATTCCTTCTTCTCTTTACCGTCCATTTCACCATTAATTTCATTTACCTTTTAGCCTTTTCCCTTTTCCAGCCAAATTCATACTCTTATCCAGTTTCCCAAATGGCAATTTTTTGCTTCTTTTCCTTCTTTCCCATGTTCCAGATTATTCATTATTTTCATGAAAAACTTTTCATTGAAACTCCTCTCAATCCCTCAAGTCTCATTTAACCCTGTAAATGGTTTACTCAATTGAATGCCATCAAATACAAATTGACGTCGAGTTCAAGGTAGTTCAGAGTATCTTTTCTTGACTTTCATTCTTCAACTTATTCCATGAAGAACTGGAAAAGTTATTTTCAGAACTTTTCGATTTACCTTCATTTTCTTCTGCCTTTTGATTGACCATTATAAGGGTTTATACAACATGAATGATTCAGATTGATTCTTGAGTTTATTTTGGGAATCAAAAGATCGACCAAAAATATTCTCAACTTTATTCAAGGTTCAATGTCTAGTCTCACCTGCCAATTTAACTTTTCGTTCAACATTAATTTTCGTTTCAATTTTTGGTCTAAAAAAGTTCCACTAATTGTTCGATTCTCAAGAGATGAAATTGAAATTCAACTCTTCATGATGTAAATTTAATAACTTTCTTATAAACGTAATTCAAGTAAATAACTTGTTGAAACTTTTCATCGGTCAATCAGATTACTTTTTTTCTCTATTCAACCAATTCTGCAGGGAATTGACTGGACAATTTGAAATGAATAATAACTTTGATCAGAACAGTTTCATGTTGCAAAAGTCTACAAGTATTACAACTGAACATTTATTGTTCAGTCATTCAAGGATCACAAGAATTTTTCTGTCAAATGCAAAATCTTTGAATAAATAGAAAAGGTAGGAAAAAATCAAAAAAATTGTTTCCTTGAAAAGAGGAAAAAGTTGATCGATTCCGACATTTGAATAACACTTGAGCAACATGAGCAAGTTGATCAAGTTTACCAATTCAATTTGACTGCATTAATTGAACTAAACTGTTCGACTAATTGCGTTAAATATGGAAATTCACGAGAAAAACAAGATTATTATGATTCTTCAGGGAATCGAGAGTTGAACCTTTATTCTGATAACAAACCACTTGATAGTAATTCATTATTATCATGATTAGGACAAGATTGAAACTAATATTTGCTTTATTATTAAACACAAAAGAGTAAGCAAACACATTGAATGCTAACAGGATTATCCATCATGTTTGTTTTATTTTTATCCTTTTTTTGTTCTTCATTCATTTTCACCTCAATAACCATTGATAACCTGTAAGAATTGTAATGAATCATGTTTTCCTCTTTTTCCTCGAGAAAAAAAAACTCGATGAAGTTTCGAGACAAACTCACGCATCGACTTGATAAAAGCCGAGCTTTTGGCAAAAGAAGAAAAATTATTTTCGATTCTTCATGATTCAAGTAATTTTCAAAAGAATAACTTGAAATTTCGATTAATTGCATTTCATTTCCGTCTAAATGACTGAAGAATTGAAGAGGGAATAATCTTAATTCAGAAGATTTTCTACATTTTGTTCAGAAGAATGGAATGATTAATCATTTATGTCTATTGAATTGCAATCGGATTAACTTTTATTGTTCACTAACCACAAAAAGTTTTTAAATCTTGATTAAGAGCTTTTTGATTCTCAATTTTGTTGAACCTTTCATTTGATACAAAAGTTAAAACTCAAAAGTCGATTTGCTTTTGCTTTTGAAAGTGATCTTTATAGATGTTTCAACCGATTATCAGTCCAATTGGAAAAGTTCAATTTTGGTGAAATTTTCTTCTTCTTTTTATTTTCTGGAAATCGATTGAATGTTTAATTGAAATTTGTAATTATGGAAGTTTTCAACATTTCGCTCGAAGCTAATTTGATGGGAACTAATTAGAAAACTGTCAAATTTGTCTATTTTTAATCTAAATTTCAATTTTTCTTTTTCTTTTCAGTTTTAAAGTCATTTTGACCTGATTGGAGGTGAAACTGTTCAATGTCATGTTCCAATCAGATTGCTTTGAAAAGTTATGGCAAAGGAAAGGTTGGAAAGTTGAATTTAAAAGACATTGGTGGACCTACTTTTATCGTCAACAAGGAAAGTGATCGAACGAATGGCTGTTCTAATAGCTGGGAATCCAATCCCAATGAGACTAGTTTATCGCACAATGATTTGTCAATCATCTTGAATGACGATGAAACGCCGAACTGTGATTCCAAGTTTCGCTCTTCACTGACTTCCACAGCTTTTTACTTTAAACGTAAGCGAACTTGGCAAATAAACTTGCGCCGATCGACGAAAAGACAAAATTCACTTGAGAATGGCGTCTCATCTAGCAATCCATGTTCACCAAGCTCACCGGTTGACGGTCAAGTTGAGGGTTCATTCAGTGCCAATAGGAGTGATCGTAAACGGTTCAAGGAACCACTTCGTTCCAGTGTAATAAATGTTCAGCCTTCCAACAATAGGACTTTATATTTTGCACCCGATGCAGGGGCGAGTGATTACATTGGTGTTCATCTGCCCAAATTGTCCAATGAGTTTAACGATGATCACCTAGAGTCGGGCTATCAAAAGTATTCTCAGCGTCAAAGACAAAAGTCGCTTGTTCTTGTCAACTTGCTTGATATACTTCTTAAAGTTTCCCTTTTCATTAGCAAAACAAGTTCAGTGAAAAGTCAAGAAGATTTACTTCCGACTTTATCCACAACAGACCAGAATCCGGATAATATTGAATCTTTTGAGCCTTTATACGCACTTCCCTGGTTGTTTAACAATTGTCTTATAATCATATTCATAACATGTTGGAATTATTGTGCCAACAATTATCTTCACATAGCTGCAGGTGCAACCCTGGCTACATTCAATATGGAAGGTAAATATTTCACCATGAAAAGGCTTTCAAATCCATTCTGAACCATTTAAAGAGAAAAGACTGATTTCTCAAAACTAATCTTGTCACTTGTCATGTTTAACTGACGAAATTTAATGAGCCATTAGACAATCGAGAATCAAAATTGTCGAAAAAACTTTTTCTTCGACAATGATTGCTCCTGGAACTGAATCGATAGTTTTTTTCTTTTCTTGTTCAACAGATTTTCAAATCGTTAGTTCATTAATACAAGAGATTAGACTGTGTAAAGCTCTTGTTTTTGGTTTTCATTTCAACTTTAATCGAGATTTTGTTTTCTTGAAAAAAACCGAAATCTCTTTTGTCATCTTGGTTAGTCAAATCGATTGATTTAACCATTTTGTGAACACTTTTTACTCCAAATTAGATTTCAATTTGTATTCAAACTTGTTCATTTCACAAACGTCGATGATAATCTTAAAATGAACAATTCATATTTGATGAAGAAGCAAATTTATTTTGTCAAAAATTCACTTTTATTCAACTGCCATTGTTTAAGTTTCACTTTTTTCCCTCTATTTATCTTTTTCAAGTCTATTCGTTACATTTGTTCATCTTCATTTATAATTCCCAATAGATACGATTATTCTGAAGATTCAAAAGATTTTCAGCTACAGAAATAGCTACAGTTTTCCATTATTCTTGTTCAGTTGAATTTCCTCTTTTTTTCTCATTCCTTTCACTTCCATGTCTTTTTGTTTACTCTTTATCAGCATCTTATTCTGTTGATTCTGTTCACATTTTTTACCTTTTTTCTTTCTGTTTATACTTTTGCTTCCAATGCTACTCAAAACTCATTCATATCGTCCTTGCAGTTGTTTGTTTTCAATTCAACAATATCAACAACTAAACAAGGAAAAAAACATGCAATAAAAAGTGCATAAAAATACACAGAATAACAAAAATCTTAGAATTCCTTTGCATCTTATTGTATTTTAATACGTAAACATTACAACAGACTAACGAGTTCTGAGAAATTTCGCAAACTTTTCGAGTTTAGGCAAAATCACATTCGAAATTTTCATGCCAACGAACATTTTCACATGCTTCATTTCTTATTTTACTTTCCCAGCTCTTCTTGGTTTCCAATTTGATGAGGATTTCAACAGTTTACATTTGCCTAAAGGAGGAATAGTCTGGCCAACAGTGTTTATTGTTTTCATCACTTTTGCCATGATGCCCTTACCGCTTCGTTGGTGTGTCCTTTGTGGCCTAATGACCTCTATACTTGATATAACATTCATGTGCCTCACTTTCATTTTTGATAATCAAGACAGTTCAACCTTCGCTCGAAAGGTAAAGTCTAAATTTCCAAACTTCATCGCGAAGTCAAACCCTCAAGAGATGGTTAAACTCAACCTAAACCCATCACTTGCTACCGACAACATTAAGGTTGACATTAGCCAAGTCACAGAAAGTCAAGTTTCTTAACCTTTACTTTGAAAGAAACATTTCCTTTGTTAATATAAATTGATAATTTTTAGCAAATTCAATAAAATGTGAAATAATCGAATCCTTTTCAGGGTGAACAAATTTTCACGGTGAGAGAAGCAATTTGTCAAATTTTCATCTCAATCTTTCTTTAACATCTTCTTTCACCGGAAAATTAATGATTCGTTTAAAAGTAGAGTTAGTTGGGAATAATGTTGATAATAATTCAAAGTTGCAGTTCATTTAGTTTTTCCTATTATTACTGGGAGTAAATGAATGTCGATTTTGTTGTTAAAGTTAACAAAAGGTTTAAAAGGTTAAGACTAAAATGAGCAAAAGCTTGAACACTCGACTCTTTTGTTCACCCAAAAAGGGAGTGTTGAGTTATCGAATATTAGAATTTATCGAAATTTTTTACTCGCAACATTATTCCATCATGATTATACAATTGCTTTTTGTCCCAAAAAACTTGTCCATCCAAAGTTTTTCTCAGTGAAAACAAAACAATCGATCAAGTTCAAGTGTACCACAGATGAGAATATCAAATGTCAATGAAAATTGATTTGCCAAATTTCCTATTCTGATATGATGATTAGAATAACATGAAAGGCAGAATAATGGTTACATTATCATGAATCAGTTTCATGAATTTTTCATCAATTTCATTTCTATTGGTCAGTCAACAATAGCAACTGCTCCATTAGACTAATTGAAGTAACCTCAGTGAAGGGCATGAAATTGATTGTCCAGTAAAGATTGAAAAATGGTCCAAGCTTCAGCTGTTGAAGCAGAAAAATTTAAAAGTTTATTCAGACAACCTCTAACTGTTGAACATTTTGTCAAGTATGATTCATTCGACGATTTTTATCGGAAAATGAACTAACATGAAGAGACATATTCCTTTCCAAAATCTATTGCCAGCCATGTTCTGCCTCTTATCTGTTATCAACTTTTATCAACTTATCTCTTTTCGAGCTTCTTTTTTTGATGTAATATTTTTCACTCCCAGTGATTGTGACAATTTCAATTATTTTATCCTGTTGCTACAACATTTTTAGATCTCTTTGACATGGAATTAATTTTTGCACTCACATTTATCGTCAACTACTTTCCACTCTTATCAGTTGATCAGTTAATGCAAGGCCATGTAATATTTCAGAAATTCCAAGGTTCAATCAGATAACTGAGATTCTTAATAAAGATAGATTCTTCCTTTGATCATCAATTTTCGTTGTCAGAACACAAACGATAGAGAAGAGAAAAAATCGAAAAAAAAGTCAAAAATTGTATCAAAACTCCCAGCTCAAGATATTTTTCACTCCCAAGTTTCACTCCCTTTTGGAGGCAAAAAAAACTTTTTCCAAGAGAAACTTTTTCTCTCTCATAAAAAAGTAATCGTTTGCATAACAATTATTTAATCAGATTCAGAATAAATCTTCATTCATGAATAATATGTTTCTTAACTCTTTGCCCTCTTAATAATCTTTATTATGCTTTCCATTTGCATTCAATATTATTTATTGTTACTTAAGAGGAAACCTTTTCATTTCTCACCATCACTCACTGGGAGGTTAAAATGTTTCAGACTCAACCATTAGAATGAATAAAATATTGTTATCATTATGATTGCTTTTATCAACAATAATATTTAAATTTTGAAAGCGATTAACGAATCATTCAGGAAACTTTATTATTTGACTAACTTTACATTTCAATGTTGAACTTTAAACACCTTCTGCTAGAAGTTCAATTAAAGATGAATCAAGTAGCAGAACTCAACAAAAATTGATGAAAATTTTTCTTCTTTAATCATTTTTCCCTCCTCCAGTTGACTGCAAATATACTTATATATTCATGCATCAATTTTGTCAGCTTGTATACTAAATATTTAACTGATTGTGCACAACGAAATGCATTCCTAGAAACGCGCCGTTCCATTGAGACGAGATACAAAATTGAACGAGAAAATGGAAAACAGGTAAGTTTGAATTTTCATTTTCTTCCATAACATGATCTTTTCAAAGACACTAGTGATTCCTTGAAATGCCAAGGTTTTTCTTCTTCGATCTCTCAATTGTTATAAAAAAACTTTTGAAACATTCGTTCACAGAATTAATCGTTTTAAAAATGAAATGTGAAACTTGAAAGGTATCATGAGCTACTTGAGCATGTATTCATGAGAATTTTTTAAATGTTATTTGCCATCTTTTCCGAGACTAATGAGTAACTGTCAAAATGCCATTTCTTTTTTACTCAGCCTTATCGTTATCATCCATAGTTCCTTACATATTCATTCATCCTGAAACTCTTGCAGCTTTTAATAACTTGCATGATCTTATCGAGAATTATTATAATTAGACAAATTGAAGGAAAATTTTGCTCGAAATTTCATCTCAAGAAATGAAGAAAATTGGAAAAACGTTTTAAAGGCAAATATTGGCTCGTCATTTGGAAAACTCAAGTTCGAAAAATTTACTGGTTTCGAAAAATCTGGTTTTTCTTTTTCACATTTTTTCTTCATTCTCCCGTTCAGTGAAAAGTTGAATTTAAAATGTTTTGACCTTAAACTTCATTCATCAAGTAATGTTTAAATGCTGTTTCGTTGGATTGATTAATGTTCAACTTGACTTTTGAGGAATTTTTGTTTAGATCAAATTTTCTTCCTTGTATCATATTTTTAGATTGCTTTGACTTTCAACTTTAAGTCGAACATTTTTTATTAACTTCTTTTTCTCCTTCTTTTTCCATGTAATATGAACATTGAACAATGAAATATAATAAAAAAAAGTCACTCAAAGTGTAAACATTTTATAACAACAAGTTTATCAGTTTTGCAAAACACGAAACTCAAATAACATTTTAAAATTAACGTTACAAGTTTTTTTCCTTTTCATCGTTATTGTTAATCAAAAGGCTTTTCATTGAATTTTGTTTCAAAAGATTGAAAATGATTATAATATTAACTATAATAACATGAAACGAACTGACGATAAAGTGGAATCTTTGGTACAACTTTTTTCTTGCTGATCATTACAATTCAGTTTGCTATTTGAAATGATAATTTGACGAGAAAAGTTGATGAAAAAGTTTACCTTCTTTTGCTTTTATAATCTTTAAGCATTGATCATTATTTTTTATTCAGATGACATGAATTAATAGTGATGATAATGAGGTGAAAATGTTTTGCATTTGTAAAAATTCAAAAAGAACAAGAAAAATGTCAACTTTTCAAGTTTTTTCAAGTTATTACTAGACAAGGAATTGTTGATGAAATGTCGTTGAGAGTAAAATTTTGACAACTTTGTTAGTCTCCAAGCTGTTTAAATGTTATTAGAGCAATTAGTTGATGGTTAAAGTGTTCATTATGACAAAATTCATTTAATTATTACCAGTTTTTTTAACTTTTTTTCACTCCAATTTTCAAGTTGCGCTTCTCTCAGCTTTTCATTAAATACACTTTTAATCAACTATTGAAATACTTTTGTTGATTCGCTCATCAAGTTGATGATTGTCATTTGAATGATGAAAGCTTGTTCAAAACATGACAATGTTCATGATTAAATGTCAGTCAGCCTTTACACTCTCTCGTTAGATCCAAGCATAAGTTGTGATTGTCAGTAATTAAAAGCTCGCAAGGAAAGTCATTAAATTCTTGTTAAATTTTCAATCAAACGTGATTCTCGCTGCACTTGAAAATGCAAAATTGAACGAATTCTCAATGGAAACTTTTCTTTTCAAACTTGTATTAGAGCTTCTCGGGCTTCACTTTTAGTCGTTGACTATTCTTAGCTCAAGATACTCTTGGCCCAACTGAGTTGAGTCTTAAACTTGCGAATTGAAATAAGATTATTGTTTAAGGATAGTCACCGACTATCACTAGTATGAACAAATGTCAAGTGTAAATCGATAGGAGATACTATGTACTCCTAGACCAATATGTAAACCAAGTTGGAGCTCAATACAAAATCCAGGAATCAAATGAATAAGAAGCATAAAAGTCAACTTCAACTCAACGGGACGTTAGAATTGTCCGAAGCTAGAGAAAGCTGATGATTGTGTCTTACTGTGAAGTTTTAAAACTTGAGAATTGAGATTTTTCAAAAAATAAATTGCTTTTGAATGAATAAGAAAATTTACATTGAAAGACAGAGAATTTTAAGGTTGTAACTGCTTACTTGTCACTCGAGCTTCAACTCAGCGAACGTATTGACGCTGGTATTACTCCTTAGAAACGCCATAATGACATTCGAGCCCCTGATACATGTAAGAAATATCTTTTTGTTTCTTGTTCTTGAAACTAAAACTTCGATTCTTGATGCAATTCAACAATAAGCTCTTTACGAGCGTCAGCAAGTACTTCAAGATTTCACGAAAGTAAAGATCTTCCTTTGATGAGGCTCATTTCATTTGGGCATCCAAGAGATGATTCATAAATCTCGCAATTCTATTTTTCGCTTTCATTGTTTCATTTCAATATTTCATTTTCATTGGAGATCAGTATACATTAGTGCATTATTAAGAGATCCGTTTGCTTGTTCCATCCAATTCATTATACATGACAGTCCAACTGAGAGTGGACAATAGAAACTACAAAAGGAAGAAAAAAAACATGGATTATCGGTTATATTATGAAACTTGTAAGAAATGGACAGAAAAGGAAAATTAATGAATCGAAAAGATCATGTTGATGGAAGAAAAGTGAATAATGAAACCAAGTATTGTGATGATAATTATAGCACAAAGTAATGAAAGATGAAGGAATGAAAAATCAGCATCCCAAGTAATTAAATTAATTAGCATAATGTAATTGACAATTTAATAAATGTGCTTCTCTCGTCATTTTAATGCTAACCTTTATTCATCATATTCATTCAACGCCAAATGATGACACTTTTTTGTCTTCAACTTTGTTTTCTTTACTTTTTTGGCATTCACCTTGACTTACCTGGTTTTGAATATCGTTTCCAGGAGAAACTTTTACTCTCACTTTTACCTCGATTTGTGGCTTTAGAGATAATCAAAGATATTGCCGAAGAGGAAGATCACAGGAAACTCCTTTCAGCTCAATTTCACAAAATTTATATTCACTGTTATAAAGATGTTAGGTAAGAATTGGATAAATTACAGAATCTAGAAAATTGGCTTCGAGTTCAACTTTTCTCAACTTTTCGTCTTCCTTTATTCATCATTAATTTATCCAAACACATTTTTCATTTCTTCAACTTTTCATGTTCTTTTCATTTCATTAAACATTTTTTTCCTCATTACTTTTCATAATCTTTTTACTTTTCTCTTTTTCCTGGAAAACTTATTTACTCTTTCTTAATTATTTATTATTCATTTGTTTTTGCATATTTTACTCAACCAATAATTGCAATTACTTTGAAGGTGAAAAGGTTCAAGAAAAGTTTTCTTTTGTTGCTAATTCTGATTCTGCTTGTTTGCCCTTTAAAGGCTCATTGAAATATTTTCATCATTTTTTGCTTTTCTTTATTCATCAGTATTTTATTTGCAGATATTCAAGGTTTTACAGCTTTAGCGTCTAGCTGCTCAGCTCAAGAGTTGGTCAGGTTGTTGAATGATTTGTTTGCCCGTTTCGACAAGTTGGCTCACGAGAATCACTGTTTAAGGATCAAGTTGCTTGGCGATTGTTACTATTGCGTCTCTGGTCTTCCCGATCCAAGAAAAGATCACGCTCATTGTTGTGTCGAAATGGGCCTCCATATGATCCAAGCAATCAAGTAAGTTTCACTCGAGAAAACGCTTTCCTGTCCAGTCAAAAATCTCATCATTTCCTCAGTCGAAATAAAAAACAAACGTAAATTTTATTCACCTAAAGTGTTGAACAAGGTCAAATGGACACATAATCTTGAATAACCCGAATAACCAAATCTAGAGTCTATTCAATTAGTCTCTCTCTTTGAGTCATGCAAGAAAAACTAATTTAATTTAAAAAACTCCCAGTAAATAAATGAACTCCCAGAGCATAGAATCGAGGTTTTGCATTCTTGTTCAAAACATTTATTTTAGTGACAATTTTAAGCTTCTCGCTGTTTCATTGAGAGAAATTAATTGAAAATTTAATTCTGAAATTCATTGTTTCTTTCGGTTGAGTTGAATTGACAATTTTAAAGTAACTCGACAAAAATTTAAGTGAAAATTCAATCTTCTTTTTTCATTAATTTCTCATTTCAGGCGTGTTCGTAAGAAGACTGAGTTTGATTTAAACATGAGAATTGGAATTCATAGTGGGTCAGTTTTATGTGGAGTTTTAGGACTTAGAAAATGGCAATTTGATGTTTGGTCAAATGATGTTACACTAGCCAATCACATGGAATCAGGTGGACTTGCTGGGTAATGTAACAAAAAAAAGATTCAAACGTTTTTCATTCTAATTGTCATTCCTTTTTGTTTGTGTGTTTATTGGCTTCTCAGTCGGGTTCACATCTCAAAGGCAACCCTCAACTACTTGGGTGACTCTTATGCAGTTGAACTTGGTGATGGACAGAGTCGAGACAATTATCTTCGTAATCATGAAGTTGAAACTTTTTTAATCAAACAAACTGAACCAACACACATGAAGAGAGTGAGTAATGATTACAAGGTTAAATCTGTTGACATATAATCATGCATCCATAATCAAATGATTTATGCATCATAATTCATGTTCAACATTTAACTTGATAACATAATTTGATTAACCACATTTTCAGAGGAAAATTAATTTTCGTTTTTTTTCTCTTCCTTCGATACTCATATTCATTCAGGTTTATTCAACTCATGGACCTATTTTCTCATGCAAAGAAAGAAGCTCCAGTCAAGATTCTACCTCAGTGTTTCCAGAGAACTGCAATCCACCCAAACGTCATGGTAAATGTTCAGTGAATACATTAAATTCAGAGCCAATCAACTCAACCTCAAGTGCAGATGAAAATAGGCGAATATTTAGTTCTACAAGTTCACAGAGTGCCGATGATGATGGAACCCTTGAATGGACTCCTGAAATACCCTTTGGAAATGTAATTGAATTTATTCTTTATTTCAATGTCCATTGAGAGTAATCATGAAAAAATACTTTTTTCGCTTCGTTTAGTTCAACGATTTACGATATTCACTTGACGATGATCCATTTGAAGCTGAACCTGGAAAAGTGACTTCAGGTAAAGCAACTTCTGGTTCAAAGTTGAGAAAAGGTTTTACCTCACGCAAGTCTGGACATGCTAATTTGGTTTCACCTTCTGTACCCGAGACTGGCCTTGAGATCAGCACGATTGAAGGCGAATCAAAGAACCTTTCAATTAAACGTAACAATGAAACTGTCCTTACGGTTAGTCAACAAGTTGACGAACTTATTGATCATTCCATCGAGATTGAGTCAAACAAGAAAATGATTAAGGAAAATGTTACCTGGTTCACATTGTCATTCAAAAACTCAGACATGGAAACCAAGGTGAGTCAAAATGCAAAACTTGGTTCAATTGTTCAAATTAGTGAAACAATTCTTCAACTTGAAAAACTTTATTGAATGCAAATATCAAATACAAACAAAATTAGTGATTTTATGTGATCTTTACTCGTCAAAACTTTCAACAACAATAATGCAAACAAAACAAATGAATCCTCCTGGCTGTCGAACATAAATCGAAAAATGAAAATCTTTAGGCTAAAAGCAACTTTCATCATTGTCAATCGATATTAAAGTTGCCAATTTTAATCACGATAAGCTAAATGTAACCTAAATGATTCACCTATTCAGCTAATTGGTTTTCTGAACTTTGATTACACTTGGAAGAAGTATAAGTGATTCATCATGTTAATATCAACCTTTTCAGTTTCTCCTTGTAAATGAAACTTTGATAAGATGCACTTTAGTTATCAGTTGACTCGATACTGTTTTTAGACATTATCCGAGTGTTGGTTCACAAAGGCTACAAAAAACTGACTCGAATGTCAAACATATCAAACAAAATGTTTAAACGTTGAGTCAGTGAGTTAAGTCTCAGCTTTGCAACCATACTTCCACCGGAACCCAAAAACTTTGGTTTCCCAAAAGCTCCATTCAAGTCATGAAATTAGTTACTCAGAATGATTGAAGTTGGCATCTTTTATTGCTTTAATTAGGACAATATCTGATCCCCTTCGAACCTCCAACTTTCGTTCTTGATTAATGAAAACATTCTTAGCAGATGTTTTCACTGTGCTTTGTCTTGTGACGGTCCAAGAGTTTCACCTCTGCAAATTGTTAAATAAACTTTGAGTCACATCTGTAGTAAGTTTATTATGACAAGTTTCAATTTGAACTCATTGTTCATCGACTTTTATCTAGTCTAACCTTGCCTAACCTAACCTTACCTAGCCTAACAAAAAATGACTCAAGGTTCATTTTTATGTGAACCAATTTATCAAGGTCTATTAAACCATGTTTAAACCAAACATTAATATTGCAGAACCATGGTCAACTTGTTACTCTCAGTTGAACGTTTAACTTGATTCAAGTTAATCTCTTGTTAAAATGGTCACTTTGACTCTAATAAATAACTTATCAATTCGTATCAACTCAACCAGTTCACCATCTTATTAATTTGTAATCATCCTTCAACACTCAACTTTAAACCATTCATTCCTGTCTCATTTCATTATCACTGAACAAAATGATTATTTAAATTGTTGAATCATTAAATAATAGTTTTTAAAAGACAAAATGAGCAATTTATTCATCATCAAATCTCTAATAAATACCAAGTCAACTATTGGGATGAAAATTTGCAAAAAATAATGAATCAACTTAATTGTTGAATAAGCAAAGCTAATTACTGTTGCTATTATTGTTTTATATTGTTCAGTTTGTCATCTTCATGACATGAAATAATGAAGGAATAAGATTTAGAATAATGAATTGAGGAGAAAAAGAGAAAAAAAATTCTTCTCATGTTTATCTTTATTATTTTGTTCAACTTTTTTTTCATCCAACAGGGTAAATTGAATAACATAATGAATTCAGTTATGAAGTAATCAAGATGATTTTCTTATCCTTAATTGTCTTTTCTCATTTTTAATGCAACGTCTTCCATTCATTGCAATGTACATTTTTTTCTTGTTCAATCATTAATAGTTTTTACTCTGCTACTGATTAATTAAGATTTATGGTTAAATGATTTAATTAAAGGATATTGATTGTTCATTCATTGTTAGTATTCATTGAAAGGAAAAATCATTTATCTGATTAATACATGATGCTAATACTGATGAGTTGCGATCAAATTTGATAAAAGTCCATTAATTACATGAAAGGTGTAAATGCTTGACCCTTGATTGGATGAGAATGTTAATTGGGCAAAAGAGTTAAATTGTTTCACCGATAGTTTCTCAACCAATTCAAGATTAACTTTGTTTCTTTTCAATCCACAGTTTCATCAAACTAAGGACAGCGTCTTCAGGTCAAATATGCTTTGCATAGCTGTGATATGGCTTTTGCTTTGTGGCTCTCAGCTGATTATTTTTTCTCGGTAAGTATCGATTCAAGTTAATTTCAATTTATGAATAGCGAAAACGGTTTGATTGGAAATCAATTTTCAATTATCTTTTTCAAGTGCTTGTCTCTAAGAGTGAAGTCATTTTTCAGAATCAAATAGGCCAATGTATAGCAATTGTTGGAGTGATTTCGGAGATGTTGGAGTGGAGTTAGGGATTAAACCGAAAAAAATTTCATTTTCTGTGGCTAAAGCCATCTGGAAAAGGATTGCTAATGTTATTCATAAAGCAGTTCACTTTCGATCTCAACTGTTAGGTAAAGATTTACTATTAATAGTATCACAAAAAGGCCAAACCATTTGAAACTTACTTGAAACTCATAAACTAGCTTTTTCACTTCCAATCAACCTTTAAATTTTTCAATTTAACGATTTAATCATTTTATAAATACATTAATAACCTAATATGAACAAATCTAAAGCTTATAAGCACGAAAATACTGTTTCTATGAAATGTCTTGTCAAGTAGTTTCCCTATTAAAGATACTTGCAAGGGAAGCTCTCATGATTCAGGGCAAAACCAGACGATTAAATGGTTGAAACCAGGCAATTTAGTAACCATCATAAGTCGACTATAATTATCATGTAAAATTGAACAATTTCACCTCAAGATGTTGATAATGATTGAAAAGGAAAACTGTTTTCGAACTGAAAATTAATGATCATTTTTCACTTGTTTTACCTCACCTTCAGCTCTCTGGTACTTGTTACATTATTTATAACTGGTTCACTGATTATGGGATTAAGTCTGGCAATTACTTTATCCTCTGAATTTGATTGGTGCTGTAAATCCTTTCAGAAACTTTCACATTCCCTGGACGAGTCAAGATTATTTTGTAATCTATTAAGCTGCCTACTAATTATCATCATTTTTTCAACCACTTCATCAACCATTGTAAGTTTGTTCAACAGAATTTTAAAATTTAAAGAAAATAAAAAAAATTCTCATTCCATTCAACAGTTATTCTGTGATTCAATTGCTTACCAGTTCGATATCAACTCGACTGAACTATCATCTTCTTCTTCTTCCCCTTGGTCACCTGAACTATCAAGACAATGTTACATTTACAGAGAGGTTGGCATCAATACTGGATAACCTGAATTCGAATAATGAACTTTTTCCTTTCTTTCTCTCTTTAGTACTTTATCTATTCTTGGTTATTGACGATGGTTGCAAGCACAGCATTCCTGAAGCTTCCATACACATTGAAATTTATCATTCTATTTACCATGACTACAGTCTATGTTTTCATGATTATCTTTATTCTTAATAATCTTCCATCCATTCAGAAAGATGAGTAAGTTTCAATTGTCTTGTTTATCCATTCATCGACTTCAACAATTGGTTCACTCAATAGTTGACAAGTTATTTTACCTTATCTGATATTTCACTCCCAGTTATTCAAAACTCTAGTTGACTGTTGATACCTTGTGATGGCATTATTATGCCCATTGTTTGAGTTAAAATGAGAACATTTTTTTCTCTCCATTTTTACTGAAAAATATTGGATTCTCATAGGAATGCTTAGCTTAACGGTACAATAAATGGATGTTTGATTCAATCGTATTTATCATTAACAAGCTTCATGTTTATTATTTGAAATTTCAATTTTTTTGTTTTCTTTTTTTGCCAATCCAATTCTAATTCTTTTGTCAGCAATTCAATTTTTCTGTCAACTCAGGTAAAAATGAGCTTTTATTTTCATTATTTTTCTTTCCCTTCTTTACTTGAGTTTGTTTTTATCATGGATTTGCAAATTGAAAATGAACAGAAAAAAATGTAATACAAAAAACTGAGAAAAAAACTGGAAAATAATGAAAATACATTTTTCCACTTTTTGTTGCTTCTCTTTCCTTCTTAGACGACTTTTTACTTCCAAGCCAAAACCTTTGATGTTGATTGTTTTATACTTTTTCGTTGTTATCTATCACTGTCGATTGGTATGTATTGCTGGTTGTTTGTTAACATTAACATTGTTTCATTAATATTTTTTGTTCAATTTCCTGATTTACAGATTGAACGAACTTCTCGGTTAGACTTTTTATGGAAACTTCAAGCACAAAAAGAGCTTCAAGATATGCGAGAGTTAAGACATTACAATACACAATTGTTGAAAAATATACTTCCAGATCATGTTGCTACTTATTTCCTAACACATGACAGAACATCAGATGTAAGTATTCCAAGATATCATGAAATAATCCTATTACAATACGCTTCAACAATTCTTAAGCTGAAAAGGGTTTAGCAAAAGTGAGGAGAAAAACATGAAAATTTCGACGCTTTTTTCATCAACTAAGACGACATCATTTAGTAGTTAAAGCTAGACTTTCTGTAAATTGTCTGTAACTTTTCTCTTCACTAAAATTCTGGTCAATCTACATGAACCTCAAACCAAATTCAGTGAAAATAGTGGTTAAGGTTGAACTTGAAACTCGTCAAAATGTCTATTTGGATCAATCAGCCAGCTGAGTAAATGTAGATGTAAATGTATGTCTTTTCACATGTCATTGATGATAACCTGATGATTATTGTTAACTTTGTCCAATCAAAGTTGAAGTGTTTAACAGGAGTAAATCAAGGCTAAATCATGAAGGCTGATTAACGATAACCCGATGACTCTTGGACCTTCAGTCTGGATGTTCAGTTGAAATGTTTATCTTGATACTTTACTAATGTTTACTTTGAGAGTAATAAAGTCATTGTTTTAAGTATCAACCAGTTTTAACAGCAATAATGAAACAAATCCAATGCTCATTAGAATTGACTATAATCATGTTTCTAATTAATCATATTTTCTGTTGCTTTTCTATTTGCAGGAACTTTATTCACAATCTTATGCCTGTTGTTCAGTTTTATTTGCCTCCATTCCAAATTTTGCCAATTTTTATTCTGAAGACATTAATAATGGTCTTGAGTGTATAAGACTATTGAATGAAATTATATTTGACTTTGATCAGGTTTGTTGTTGATTCAAAAAATATCTTGAAATGAAATTGATTTTTGCTATTCCTTTCATTACAGCTTTTAGATGAAGATCGATTCCGTTCAATTGAAAAAATTAAAACCATTAGCAGTACTTATATGGCTGCTGCTGGTTTGAGTCCAAAAGATCAGGTAAATTTTGTAGTTTAACAATTGGTCAACATTTAATCAACAAATTTTCATCCTGTCAAACAGAGTAAATCAGCTGCTAATCATTTGACTGCTTTGATTGAGTATACATTTGCTATGAAGGAATCACTTGAAGAAGTCAATAAACATTCATTCAACAATTTTAAACTGCGAGCTGGTAAGTTGACCTGTAATAATCAATAGAGTGACAATTAATGAAAATGTCAACACAATGGTAAAAAAAATGTTTGTTGAAAGATGGAAACAAGGTTGAAAATTAGACACAAAATGGCTTGAATGTAATGGTTGAGAAAGCTCATTACAAGTAATCAAAAATAATAAATTAAATCAACATTGATTTAGCCAATATTTATATTATCAATTGATTTTCAGCTGAAAGTTAACTATTACTTTGCTTGGTAAGCTTATTATCATGAGTATATTTACTTTGCTTGATACAATGAATTATGTTAACATTATGTTTATTGGCATCATTTTGATTTTTATTTTGTGTTATTTTGTTTTGTCAAGCTCACAATTTGATTCAGGTTAATAGCAAGTTGATTATTTAGATGGATTAAATGATTAAAATGAAAAAAACCAAATGGTATTGTTGGTTAACATTAAACTGTTGGAACTGATTGTTGGCAAAATTAAACATTGGTTAGTTTCTTTAGGCTGTAATACATATTGGTTTTGGGTTCTTGTTGTTACACAAGCTGCTTTATGAACCAGATTGTTTAACAAATTGTTTAACATGCACTGTTAAATTGAGGTTTTCTGGTTAAACATTATCCAGTTGAACAGTTAAATTTGATGAAGCTTATGATTAGTTTACTATTGAAAGATTTAATTCAACTTAAATTAATTGAATTACTTTCAATGCAATTACATCTTTTAACCATCTCGTCTTCTCAATCAAATTTTCAAATTCAAAGGTTATTATTGAAATGATGGAAAGATGAAGACAAGTCTTGACATCATTTTCACCTTGACTTGAATTTAATTTCCAAAACAGATAAACATTTCTTCCTTAACCTTTTCTTAACCTTTACCAAGTCATATGTTAAGGAATGTTTTTACTCCAGTCTCTTTTGGATTTCATGAGGTAATTATTTTTGGCAAGGTTAAGGGTGATGATGATGGCGGGGATAATGTAATGGAGTCTCATGGAATCTTTTGACTTGAATAAAGCTTGAAAACCTTTTCCGTTGACCTTTTCAATGGTTTACTTTTGTCTTTTGTTCATCGCTTATTTTTGGGTTATAATGGGTCAATTTGTTTAATTTAATTTCAATCTCCTGGTGATGATTGATCTAAAAGAAAGAGAAGAAAGGTTTGAGATTAGACTGGGAATAGAAACATTGATTGATTATAATATTAACAATCTGATTTGGGAAATAATACAGAGGAAATTTGATTCTAATAGGTAAACTGGTTGAATGTAAAAATTAATTTACTTTTTTGTCTAATCTATTATATTATTACCTTTTGTCCTGGCTGTTCAAGGTTTGTCCTGGTTGTTTTTTTATTGTTATTCCTGATGATGATGTTGGTGAATGTTGTTGCCTTTATTTGTTGTATTTACTGTCATTTTACTCTGGCTTCATTATAATGTTATTATTGATCTCGATTTGAATGTAAACATTGATGATGATGAGAATGATGATGTTGGTGTTTATCATGTTAATAATATGGATAATAAGGAATGGATAAAGGTATTGGATGTTATAGTCAATATACTGACTAAGCTTATTGTAACTTCAGCTAAGAAGTAATTAAACAATAACATCTACTGAATAACACTTTACTTGTAATCAACATTAACGATGTTTCTGTAAGCTCAAACTTTTCTTAATTTCATATGTGAGGGAATTTTTTCTGCTTTTGAATGTAATTTACTCAATCTTGTTACCAATGATTCTAATAAAAATGCTGATCAATAGCTACGCTAGTATATAAAATAATGCCAATAATGATGAGAAAAATACTTAAATACTTTTCTCCTAACATCATTCTTGGCATAATACTATTCAAAAACCGAATCATCAGAAACATACGATATGTTGAACAAGTGAAAGGTGAAATGAAATAGCTAATGGTAATATCTATGATAAGTATTATAATGACCATTAGTTATGATGATCAAATCGAAGTTAATTTTCAATTTGAAATTCTAGCTTAAATTTTTGTTCCTATCCTTCTATGCTGAAATCTTGATTACGGTCATCATCATCTTCTTGCTTATAATTGACATCTATGTTCCAACCCGGGTTCTCCTGCTTTAGATATTTGTTTGATCCGATATTGGTTGCATTTCAATCCTTCCAATTGTTTTTGATCTATTTGTGTCAAATAATTAGCTGGTTTTGATAGTAAATCTGCAAGAAAAAAGGTAAATTATTAAATTAGGCAACATTATAAAGAGATGTATTTATGTTTAAGTGGTCAGTGTCCATCAAAAAAGAGTTAGTTGACAAGTAACATAACTGTTGGCGATTCAAATCAACAAAGTATTTACCTGGTTGATGGTAATGCGAAATTAATGTTCACCACTGTAAATATTTTATTCAGCTTTTTACTGAATAACACTTGATTGCAGCTTTACTTGTTATCAGAATTTTCGTCTGAATCAGTAATAAGAAAAAGATGGAAATGTTTCTCATGGGAAAGTGTTAGAGTATAAATATTGTAGGATAACCTTAGCTCTACTCTGATCAACAGCAATATCAAAATACTTAGCTAATTGACCTAGCCTTTTTCAACAATTATCCAACCATTAAGCTAACCTAGGGAATCGTTTGTATTTCAATTTAACTCTGTATCTGGTTGAATGGATCAAATTGATCTGTTTTTGGCATGATTTTTGAACTAATTTGAATACTGTTAAATAATTACAGCATGTTATTAGACTAATGTTTGATGCTGCCTTTCAATTTAAAATATTAATAGCAATAAAAAAAGTGATTGGCAAGAAATAATTTAGTTGCTTTTCGGATTTTCTACAAAATTAAATTTTAAAATTCAATTATCAGTCTAATTTTAGGTTGCAGTTTAGGTTAGCAAGACTATTGGAAAGGGCAAGTCTCCATCTTATGGTTGTAAAATAAATTAAAAAGTCGAATAAATTGATTGATAATTGAGATAATATTAGCCTCTAGCATGTTAATTATGATTCTGTATTGTCAACTAATTCCTTACATTTTATTACCTTGCAGGAATCAGCTTTGGTCCTTTAGTTGGAGGTGTTATCGGTGCTAAAAAGCCAGTCTTTGATATTTGGGGTAATACAGTTAACGAAGCTAGCAGAATGGATTCAACTGGTCAACTCGATCATATTCAAGTAATTGTTTGACTCTAATTGCTGCATATGATTGAAAAGCTAAATTTATCAAAAATATGTTCTCTATTTTCAGGTTCCAAGGGCCGCAGCTGAAATTCTGGAAGATGAAGGTTATCGTGTTCAGTATCGAGGTGTGATTCCAGTAAAGGGTAAAGGTGAAATGGAAACCTTTTATGTAACGGGTAAAAAGATTGAGAGATCAAAATCATTTGGCAAGCAAAATAACACACAGAATAGTCTGGCTGAAGTCATGTACGGAATGGTTCAAGTGCGTAAAAAACAAGCTCTGGGTACAGCTTTATCGGTCCCGGGTCCAAGGATAAAATCTCCTGGTTTATCGGCTAGTTTAACTATGAAGAAAAGCTCAAGAACAGGCCCAAAATTGAAACGCATGTTATCCGAAACGCCAAACACTCGTAGGAAACGTAATCGTTTGGAGGAAAGACGAATGACTGAGACTGGAGCTCATTCTTTTCCAGATGTAACGGACCAAAAGCCGGAAATTTGATCGATCAACATCTGAAACGAAAGGAAATGAAATTAGTTAATAAAATAAGCTATTTGACAATTAAAAGTTCAATCCATCTGTTGAAACGAGTATGCAGTGATGATGTATCAACATTGTTCTTGAGAAGAAGAAATGTTTACGTTAAAATATTGTATTCTGGATAATATAAAAAGAAATTAATTAAAAACAAAAGCTTCTAACCTTTCAATTTCTTATCTTTTCCTTGAAGTATTTCTCAATTGAGATGAAATATTCATCCATTCTCAATGGTGTGGCTAATGCTTAACAAATAACCGATAAGCATATTAGGATATTGGAAGGGTAAACAATTATCTTAACCCCAAAGGCAATAGTTTCGTTGATCTTTCGGATAATGGGAGACGAATACAAATCTTTTTAGGCCTTGTGAGAAAAAAAAACTAGACGCAAATAAGCGTATTCAATCCATCCAAATGCCTTATCAAGTCATAAAAGTACGTAGGCGATGATTAAAACGAACTTAAGCGAGATAATTGAAAAAATAAGCTGAGTTGATACATTTTTGGCTTAACTTTACACCGAGTAAAAGAATTCGACTGTAGAGACACATATTCAAAGCTGAGTAAAATTGAAATTCAAATAAAGATAAACAATCATGAGGCACAATTAAAACGAAAATTTGACCAAAGGATTAAAAGTTTCCTGGAAACACAATCTGAAAATGATCAAAATTTATTTTTAGCTTATTGTATGATTGATAGATGGCGTAACTTCTTAAAAGTGTATTTCCGGGGCTAGCGACGCATGAGTCTTTCTTTTGTCTAATTCAAGCCTGTAAAAAATTGCAAATTGGAAAAAAATATTGAAAATCTGAATTTTGATTGTAAATTTGTTATGAACTTATGAGGTTTTAGCTTGCAGTTGATCTCTGAGGACACTTCAATCAAGGTAAGAAACATTCTTTGTTTTAATTAGTGTCATTAGTGTCAATTACAATTAGTCTACTATGTGTTTTTGAAATTGTTTTAACCAAGAAGCCATCTTGGGTTAGTAAAACTCACCGTTAACCACTCTTTCTTGCTCCCTATTCTTTCTCTCACCCTCTCATATACACTCATCATTTAAGCTATTTATCTTTCTCTCTCATCCTCTCTTTCTCTATTTACTCTCTCATCTTCTTAGTTTATGCCTTTCTCATCTTTCTCCCTCTGTTAATCTGTGCCCTCACTAATCTTGTAATCTTCCATCTTCTATTGCTCCCTCTGATTCTCTCTCATTGTCTTTAACTCTCTCCATATCTCTCTTCCATTCTGGTCATCCTGTCTTAATCTTGTTCCACTGGGTTTTTCCTTAGTTTTCGTGTTCATCCCATAGTCCATTTTGTCCCGTCCGGTCTTTCAGACTATCATCACCATCATCGGCTTCATCTTGCTAACATTTAACTTCTGATCTTTTTTTGCTTTCATTCATTTCTCTCCGACCTCTCTTCTGGTTAACTTGATCTGTGATATTTTCATTTGTTTGGTTTATGCTGGTATTCATCCATCATCAGGAACATGTCCACATCAACTAAAGACCGAACACACGGTTCGGCAACCACTGACCGGCCTGCTAAAGTTAGCCCTAAGGTGAGTATTCGTTAGTGAAACATATCTATGTTATCATAAGATGACATGAGTGACTTCTGTTCATTTTTGCTCAATCACAATACTAATCCTCATTCTTTTTGATTATCAACAGCAAGTATCAGCTGAACAGAGGAGAATAGCCGATTTAATGACCGATAAAACTGATATTTCTGAACTCCAAAGCAAAGTTGAAAAGATTATCGAACTCACCAATGCCACTCGTGATGAAGCTGTTGTTGCTTTGCACGATTGTGACAATGAACTGGACAGAGCAATTGATATGATACTGGAAGGTGAATCTGTTAATGTGACTGAGTGGAGGAGTACAGGTAAAAAAAGGAAACCAAAAGTAGTTGCATCTTCAACTTCTCAAGCTGATAAAGAAGATAAATCTAACGCCAACGGTAGGTTTGATTGTCAATTGAGTTTTTTTATCATATTTATCAATGTTTTTTTATCATTTCAATTTCAGAGTCTACAAATGTCGGAGATAAAAAGGTATCTAGCAATAGAGGACGCGGTGGTCCACGTCTCCAGAGAGGTGCCGGTGGTAGTGGTAAATCTTCCAATTGGAAACCAAAAGAAGAAAAGAGTGATATGACTAATGAAAACAATGAAAATACGGCTCCAGAAATTAGCATTAATAATAAAAATTTACCTCCAAGACGCGGTGATAGTCGCAGAGGTAGAGGTCGTGGCTCCACACGAGGTAATTTCTCTAACAGAGGAACTGGTGGAGGACGGGGAGCTCGTTTATTCCAAAACAAAGGCTATCGTAACACGAATAATACTGGTAATAATAATAATGACGGTTTTCCAAACTCGATTGATACTTGGACCAACAGCACAGCTGACCAAGCTAGTACCATAACCAATAATGAGTGCACCACAATGCATGTTGGTAACTGGTCTGATTTCGCTACTAATGAAGATTGGAGTGAAGAAGACTGGGACTCTAGTGTAAGTTTCTATTCCGTATTACAATTTTCTATACTTTTACGCTGTTACTAATTGATTCTCTAATTTTATTTATTGCTCAGTTAATGGAAACTAAGGTTTTCACTCCAAGTACCAAGCCATCAAACGATAAGGAAGATACCGGTGATTTACCAGCTAACAACGTCACTAACACTACCAATCAAGGTCTTAACTTTGGAAGTTTATTAGGAAAACAAAGCAATGAATCGTCGAACCAACCAAGTCAACAGTCGATGAGCTCTATATTAGGCAGTAATGTTCCTCGAAGTAGTGCTACTAACTCCTCAGCCGGGGCTGCTTTATTACAGCAATTACAACAACAAGCAGTTTCTTCGCAATCATCCTCTCAAATCAACAAATTTTCTTTAAGTCAATACACTAAACAAGCAACTGAAAATATTAAGTCATTGGTTGGAATTCCTACAACAACTTATAATTCAAACAATGCTAATATTATGAATGCGGATAGTCTTGACAACCAAGTTTCTGACCTGTCACAACGTCAATTAGAGGGCCAAGGTGATAACCAATCTGGTAGTTTATCTTCATCAAAACCACCAAGACTCACTGTGAAAAGATCCAGTAAAATACCGGAATCAGCTGTTGAGATGCCATCCAATGACTCTATATCCGCGTTGAACGTGCAATTTGGCGCTATGCCTTTTGATTTAGGGCCTGAGGCCAATAATGCCTTCCATGATGTTGTTAATCATGTTAAATCTAAATCTAACCAAGTTAAAGCTGCTGGCTCAACTTCTGTTCCAGGTTCATCCAGCCTTGGCTCATCTGCACTATTGAATCAAACGGTTTCTGATAACGCATTCCGTGCAGCCAATAATGCTAATAACCAATCTGCTGGAAGTTCTGCTGCTAAATCCTTAGCTAATACAGCATCTGATCTAGTTTTACAAAATTCAGTCCTCGGACATCAAACAATATCTGCTGAAATTGGTTTAGATAGGAATAAGTCTGCTTCTGCAGCTAGCTACGGAACAAAAGTATTAGAAGGTAACCATAACAAAAATATTTATCAAAGCGGGGCAACTACTCAAGTTCAACCTTCTAAAACCTCAACAAGTGATATCTCCAGTTACAAAAATACATCTTATCCACAAGCAGACTCTAATTCTGCTTATGGATCGAATGTAAATTATGGTGCATCTACTACATCCACGCCTTATTATTCTGCGAATCAAACTCAAGGAGCGTATTCATCGGCTACGAACTACTCTAGTTTCCAACCAGTTAGCACGGCAACCAGCCATGCTAATGTAGCAGGCCAAAAAACTGGGGGTATTAAGGATTTGGATTCTTCGGCATCCAACACTCAACATAAACATAATTATGATCTTACTCAAGGAGTACCAAATGTTGTTCCCGGAGGCCTAGTATCAAATTCAACTGTAACAACAAATGTTCTGAAAAACTCTCTTACAGCAAGTAAGTATTGAACTCCCCATATTTCATCGCTGAGTTTGTTCGCTAATTTCATTTTTCTCTTTGTTTCTCCTTTATTCATAGCTGGTAAGGGAATACCTAGTGTTCCTCCTGGAGTGACACCTCTCATGGGAACTCAATATATTATGAGTCAAGCTGGACTGTCAGCTTTCTATCCTTTCTACGACGTTTCTTCTATTCCAACCGCGCCTCATGCTAGAGATCACAACTTTGCCTATTCTGCTAATACAGGTAAGATTAAATTTTTAATCAATCGAATTTTCAGTCTTCTAAACGACTTTTTCTAATTTCATACTCTTATGTCTTGTTCTATAGATCTGAAGTATAGCCGAGCTGATAATGATGGATCAAATGTTGTTTCTACACAATCACCAGTATCCCAAACTCATAATCAAGCTATTTTCGGTCAGATACCTCATGCTGCTTATAGCTTCTTCTACACTCCCGGTGTTAATATGATGCCACAAAGCTTATACGGTCCCGCAGCTCCAATCTTCCCAGTAACACCAGCGACCAACACTGGCTCAACTGGCTCAGCGTTCCCGAAAGGAACAACAGGTTATGGATCTCATTCTTACGCCTCTGCAGGTTATGATTCATTAGCTGCTGTTCCTCCCCCTTCAGATTATGTTAAAACGAATTATGGTCCATCAGCAGGTCAGCAACAAGTTAAAGGTATCAACTCTAGCAATGCAAATGATCTTTCGGGTTCAAACGCTATGTATGGTAAAAGTCATCCACAATTGAACAAAGTAAGAATAATTGACAATTTTACTTATCTCTATTGGTGCACATTTTTCTGGACACATTTACATTGATTTTCTTTATTTCTTTTAGGGCTACGATAAACCTAATAGTTTTCAAACAGCAACTCCACCCCCGTTCAACATGACTGGTGCTCCACAAGCAAACACTTTAGGTTCAGGTTATGCACCTCAGCCACCCAATCAATATATCCCTATGTTGCCTCAAACGCAACCGTCTATGTTACACCATAATCTTCAAGGAGACGTATCACAAAGTGGAGGTGCCGGTGTTGGTGGTCAAAGATCCATGTACCAGCCTCAAAAAGGCTCGGCTCCCAACAATAAATCTTATTGGAATCCCATTTGAGGAGTTAAATACTAAAGGCCTTTCCTTGTCACCCGTTTTTCGAAAAAATATCTAACAGAAAAGAATTGATTGATAGGCCCTTTATTGAACACAAACTACACATACATACATTAAAAAAACTACACAAAAAAACACGCATATGATTACAATTGACACTGACTAAAACTTGAAACGGTTGGAATAATAAGAAAGATGTAACTTTTTGGGGATATGGAAATACGCTTGTGAAAAAGTAAATCTGAATGTTTAATTCGAAGGAGGAGAGTATACGGAGAAACAGTCCCTTGATATGAAAGGGAAAACACCTTATTCTACTCTACTCGTTCAAAACATACTTTCATGTGTAAGGGTCATCAAATATCCCCTGTTAAATATGAGTGAGAATTGAAATGAAATTGCATTTCTATTTCCTCTAATTCTTTCAATCTCTTCATCTTGCTACTTTTTTTTCTCACCTTTTTCTTGATTATTCTTTTCTCTCTTTTCTTTCTCTTTATACCTCTCAATTATCTTTTCCCTATTATTATTCGATTCGATTGATAAAAACAACCAAAAAATTGTTAAATTAGTGTCTTTATCTTCTCACTTTTCTTTCTCTTCTTCCTCTCTAATTAAGTTTCCAAAGGGTAGTTTTCATCCCTTTTCTCTTAAATGTCTCTCCTCTAAACAAATACAAATCTATATATATATACACTAAAAGCACTAATAACCGAAACCCTTTACTCTCTTCATCAACCTCGAAAAAAAATATAAGAAAAACCAACCAAATAAACAAAAATATAAAATTATCTCCTAGAAATCGAATAAGCAAAACCAACGAATCATTAAAGTTACAGTCAAAAAGTTGAAATGTCTACAAACGCGTTAAGCTGTAGGTTATTTTTGCCAATTGTAATTGAAACACCTTGCAGTTGAAAAATTAAAATGTAAATGAATTAAAGCGATAATTTGGGAATATTGTACTTTCATCCTTAAGTCTTCAAAAATATAACGTTGATTCGCATGCAAAATGAGTCTGATTTTAATTTCTCATCTTTACAATTATTTTGCTGATAGACAAATCTTTAGCTGCAGCTTGAACTGAATCGTGTCTTATTTATCAACAGTTATTCATTGGTAACTGTCAAAATTATCATTAAACATCACCGGTAAACATTGAATGTCGGATAAAAATTGCTCAATATTTGATAAGATTGGAAAAATATTAGTAATTATTACTCTTATAATAAACAAAAATGACGTATTTGGATATTCTAGCGAGTTTCAAGTGATTTTACTCACTTTGATCAGTTGGCTAATCATGGTATATTCAATATAACATGCAGGTAAACAAATCTTCATAATTCATCCTTCATAACACGCATATTACGTCATGTAATAATTGCGATTCAACAACGATTAGATTTGATGGGTTTTATGGGTTTCTCTGGGTTTAATATCATAATAGCAATATCTGAACTGGTATCAACTGTTGATGTTACAAATCCCTAAATAAAGCCTATTTAGATAATTTAGATTTAAGTCAATACAAATTATCAGTTTGATTAACCAGAAAGTTGGTCGATTTATAGCTCGATTGTAATCTTGGTTTTCATTGTATAATACTCTTATGGATACTCATAGCTATTTGGTAGTAGAACTTATTTAACGGGTTAAGATAATAAAATGAAGCTGAATAAAATAATAACATCCATTTATACTTTGTATGAATTACAGATGAATGAGTTAGAAATAAAAATTTAACAAGGTAAATAAATTTACATTCAAACTTGAATTGAGCGTTGAATTGTGATTTGATAACACTAAATAAAGCGACTAACGAAAAAGCAAAATACAATTTAAATGGATCATCAGTCATCCTCCTTTTTCACCGACAATTGATAAAGATGAAATAGACGAGAGAAGTTGATTTTGTTTAGCTGCATAATCATTCCAATTTTTGGTTGATCTTTGTTGGGATTCATTTGTCATTGTTGAATGAGAATTGAATGTGGCAAAAGAATCGCCCCAAAAGAGCAACTCTGATTTAATCAATCCTTCAAGGCAGGGTTGAAAATACTTTATACGATAATCAATTATAGCAGGGATTTGACCAGTGATAAGCTTTGATTGCTTTTCAAATTTTTCTTCCGTTTCAGCAAGTTGAGCTTTCGTTTTTTCCAAGGCCACAAAAACGTTCCCTGTTTTTTCTTTACGATTTAGCTGGGAGACTTTGCTATTTAATTTGGTTAATGACTCTGAAAGAGTTTTGTGTTTGTTCAATTCATTTTTAACATCAGTCAATATCGATTGTAACTTTTTTGTTGGATCAACAATCATTTTCTGTATTGCCACTCCTAAATTATCACCGAATTCGCTAGTTTCACTGTTAAATGTGTGCCAATCTTGAACCAACTCACGGAATTCTGGGTAATATTGCTGACACAGTAAACTGTTGGCCAGATCTTCACTTAACTTGCATTCATGACGACTGAATTTGATTATACTGTCCATTAATTTTTTCCCACTCTTGTGAATTTTCTTTGTTGCCGAATCAACAGAATCTACTCTGAGTGTTAATTTGTTAACTTCATCAGGCATCAGTACTCCATCTGTAGTGTTGCTGCCACCAAAGCTTTCTATACCACTAATATTGACTAAAATCGAGTCTGGATTGGGAGCTGAAGGCGTAGCGGGGGTAGATGATTGACCGAATGATGAGGTTATTTTTCGCAAAGGATTCCTAGAAAAAATATACAAAAAACAATATGAAAACAAAAATTTGACAATCAGTAATTTCCTGAAACATAGAAGATTATAAATGTAAACCTTACCAACTCATTTTGAATATCCTTTTTAACTAGGTATCAAACTGGTACACCACAATGTAGTTTGAAGTATTAAAAATATTATTTCTAATAAAATTGAAGATAATCGATTAGGCTATATGGTTACTAATTAAGAATCCTTCTCAATTAAAAGTTATTTTCATCTCGTCTTCCTCAAGAAAAATCAACTTGTTTACATTTTGTATGCAATCGTTTTAGATATCGATATATCGACAATAACCTCAAAAATGTCAACAAACTGTTGACATTTAATTTTGCTCAATGATTTTGAATATTTGATTTAACAATTTAAGTTGAAATTGTCCAGTCTATGAGATTGTTCCAGCGTAATCATTTTATTGTTTAATTATTAAGATCTGATTCAATTTTTACTAGAAATATCAAATGTATAAAATATCGAGTTTCTTCCTTTTTGAAGTTGTAGTGAATGATTTAGTTTAATAAACTGTTTCTGCAAGTGATTTCAATACTAATTAAAAGTATTATTTCTGATCAATTGTCAAAAATTATAAATTGTTCATTTAAAGTCCACTTTATTTGGTTAATTTTTGGAGTTACAGCATCAACGTCTTTTATCCTCCTGTTATTGGTGGAATCAAAGCAATAACATCTGATTCATTGAGGATAACTGTTTTTTGTTTATGAACATATTCCTCATTAATTGCTAAGATCATGGTGGATTGCAGAACGTCCAGTTGAGGAAAAAGCTTGCTGCAAATGTATTGCTTTAGTTGATCATCTGTTTCCCAAATTCTTGGTAAGCTGATTGTTGTCTCAGGTTTTTTCAATAAGTCTTTAGCTTGAGCAAAAGCAATCAATTTAACTGTTACAGTTTCCACGGACATATTTAAAGATTTAGGTAAGAAGCAAAAACTGAAAAACAAACAGAACTCCACAATTTGAATTTATTGATACTTTTTTAGTAGTATAAACACGTGGAGTTGGCACAAGGTGAATATTTTTGATCCAATTGTAATACAATCTTCAGTTAATGGGTACAATAAATTGTGCAAAAATACTGAGAAATCAGTTTAAGTAAGTAAGATACTTAGCCTCAGCTGGTGAAGTTTTATTGATAAAAAGAATCATAACAAAAGATTGAATCTATATGGTACTGTAACTATTAGTTGAGATATTTTTTGTTAACAAGCGCTAGGTTAACAATTAGTGAACTAAATTCAAGTTTAAGATTATCTTGGTGAATTTATGATGCAGATTTTACTGAATAGTCTAATGTCAAGGTTATATGATCAACGATTAGAGTGTATGAATATTGTTATCAATCTACTCCTTATTTAACCAGATCTTGTTGCCATAATTGTTTCATTTCTATTAATCGTCTGTTCATTTGTAATTTATTTTAGGTTGCTTAAACGTGGAACCATAATGATTAGACCTCGTAAAATTTACAATTTGGTCCTGGTAACCGATCAGCAAAATAATCAAGTTTTATTGGGTTACAAGAAGCGAGGATTTGGAGTTGATAAATGGAGTGGTTTTGGTGGTAAAGTTGATATTGGCGAGGACATTGAAGTTTCAGTGAAACGTGAACTCTTCGAGGAATCATCTTTGATTGCTGAAGAAATTGTTAAAGTTGGCATTTTGTGTTTTGATTCCGACACTTATTCATGTGTCCATGAAGCTCATGTTTTCCAAGTTCCCAAGTTTTCTGGAAATCCAACAGAATCAGATGAAATGAAACCCAAATGGTTCCCAATCGACTCCATTCCATATGATCAGATGTGGAGAGACTTTCAATATTGGTGGCCTTATTTCAGAAAAGGTCAATTGTTCAGTGCTTTCTTTATGTACCAAGGATTGGAAGTTATTACTGATTATAGATTAATCACAGTCAATAATTATAAAGAATTGGAACCAATCGAGTTACACGAAACATCCTTTTTAAGACATTCACCTTTTTTGTCAACTCTTGCTGCACCTCATTGACAAATCTTTCCAAAAATTTTAAGTTTTATCAATCTTAATATCTATTTCAAATTTTTTTGTTCCCTGTTTCATTCACAAATGTCCAATAATCCTGTATTTTAATTGTCTTATTAAAAAGATCGAAATGATTATTATTGTTGTTTTTTCAAACTAAACTTAATGTTGTTATTTTTTATTACCGGTGGAAAACACAAAAGTTGATGCCTTATGGTCATGTAACTTAATATTGAAGTTTAGTTAAAATTTATGCAAACAGTATGAATATAATTTTATCTTTTTGTCAATTTCATTCTGGAATAAGCTCTTTGATTGTTCAATTAACGGTTAGCTTCTTGTTGTCATTTCATTATTTGAGTTAAGCTCTTATTGAATGAAAATTTTTACTTTTACCATAGCAAAGTTATTAATAATGGGCAGATTTAAAACATGTTTGCAAGAATTACTTTGCTTACCAAGTATTAAGTAAAGAAGGGACAATTCTTGAGTCTGCTAACGACAAAAGGAAATATAAGCTAATCACTTTGATCAACGGTCTACGAGCTTCAACTAAGCTGACTATCAGACAAAATATGTTTTGACATGATGCTAACAATGATGTAAGTTGTATTCTAGTTTTTGATGATCAGGTTATTAATACATTAATTATACCAATGTTTGATTTTCTCAACTAAAAACCCATGTGGTGAAATGACCTAAATAGCCAACTCAGTCACCAAAAAGGTTATGATCCATTTAATTTGTTTTGGAATAGCTCACTAGCTCACAGCTCAATGAGAATTGGTTAAATTTGCAAAATGTGAATAAAAGTAAACATAATTTTAGGTTAATCATTAAAGGGTACATTTATTATGTGTCAAACTAACATAGGATTTAAAATAAAACTGACAAAATGGGATTTTAAGATGATCCGAAAACATGGCATTTATTCAATAATTCTTTGATCCATCCAATTCGAGACTAATCTTCTTCTAATAGGAAATCGACTGCTTTTAACTGGGTAATGAAAGCGGTATCTTGCAGAGCTGAAGCATATTTACGAAGAGTACGAATTAAACTGTGTTTGGCTGCTCTATAACTCATTCCTTCCACATAAATGGCCAATTTGGAGATGACTGATCGGAAAAATGGTTGATCTATGTCATTTAATGAAAGTTTAATCGTTTTTCGTTCACCATTAACATCTGGATAGAACACCGAGATCATGTTACTATCAAGTGATCCATACATTCCAGCAATAACTTCTGTTTTAGACCTGATTACCCACGATTTAAATCCATAGATATGAGAACGTTTCTCGGTGATCT
Organism: Tetranychus urticae; assembly: GCF_000239435.1. The sequence continues at coordinate 412,342 of NW_015449943.1, read as the reverse complement.
CGATAGATTTAGCAAAAGATCGGCGTACATAAATCAAATTGACGTACTCTTTAACACGACCATTTTTTGTTTCTCGAACAGTCCAAGCAACCAAACCACTTTCATTGTCAACTGATGAATAATTATACTCCTTGATATTATTAGGGGTTTTATTTTGAACGAACCAACCAGTATGAGGATAAAGACCATCTTCCATCACGATTATTGGTTTATTAACATGATAACCGGGGTCAAGTAAGATGGTTCCTAATCTTGAGCCGATAGCAATTTTAATAGCAACCATACAGTGCTCTTTTTTCGCACTCGGAGAATAAATGCAATAGTTATCCGGATCTTTAACGACCTCTTCACATGAAACCAGGCCAATAGAGGCTGCATAATCAGGGAACCGAAGAACAAGCAAGTTGAGAAGCGAGATAGCCAATCCAACACAGGAGAGCCCATCATGGTACAACCTAGACTTGAATGAAGTGACAAACTTCACAAATGACGGATCTTCAGAACGCAAGTATTCATCATGAAACCGTATAAATGAAGGAAACGTGTTGTAAGATTTTGATGATAATTCTTGTTGTAAAATATCTTGGCAAATAAGCAAGAAATCTGACAGCTCAGGTTCATCACCAAATTCAGTAGTTTTTAGCTCTGCTAACCAAATGGGAGTTTCAAGAAAGTCATTGATAGCGGCTGCAATCTCAGTACCAATAGATTCATCACCAGACGACGATGAAGAACTAGAAATATCGGTAGAGCAGCTACTTTCTCGACTAGACGAGCTAATTCCACTACTAGTGCTTGCTCCGTCATCATCGTCTTCGGAAAAATCTGTGTCGTCCTGTAAGGTTGCAAAATTAGTGTTTATGTAGTCACCATCTTTGTCATTTGTCACTCTGGTTCCATAGAAGAGGTTTGTCGATGAGTCATCATCTTTCCCTTTATCGAGAGGGAAAGTGATGACTCGTGAATTGTCATTTGAAGGCCCATTGAGTCAAGATGGCCACTGAGAAGCTGATTCGTGAATGATATTGATAGGTTTGTCTTGTTCATTGATAATACCTTTCAGGCTTTCATCGCACTCAAAGGTATACGATAAGTTTGATTCATCTTCACTATTATCTAAATAAAACAAACAGAAAAGAAATGATGAAATAGAAATCAGAAAAAATGAATTGAAATATTGAGAAACAAGAATGAAAAGCAGGAAGAAAAAATAATTGGAAAGAAAAACATGTGAATAGGAAAATAAGTCATCTACTTACCCATACAAGAATCGAGCCAATTTATTATCAGAATATTCGTACAAAAACACCAATCAAATAATGTAGTATTTGAAGGACCGATGTTCAAACGAAAGATGAACAATTACTAAAAGACGAACGCAATAAATAGATTAAGAACCAGAATGTTATCTAGAAAAAAAGAGACAGAGACAGAGAGACAGAGAAGGGGTTTCTTAGAAAAGCTCGTGGCAACAGAAAGGAAAGAGTAAAATCAATGTAGGTTGCTAGTGACGTTGTTGATAAAATGTGAACTGAGTATGACAGAATTTATATATTCCTGAGGAAGTTATTGTGACTGTTTACTGAAATGGAGATTTTATAAAAATAGCTTGCAATAATGAAACAAGATAAATTAAACAATAAAAGGTTATACTCGGAAGGTTTATTAAAATCAACTAATAGGTTCAAATTCAAAGGTTACTTGGAAAGGGAAGAAATTGATGGAAAATTAGCTCAAGTCAGACTTATTCTTGTGCCATCTTTTGTCATCATTCGGATTATTAAAGTTAAAGTAACTTAAAAAGATGATAAATACACACACCTCTTCCTTAATGATAAGGTCATTATACCCTACTCGACCTCTTTCAAACTATCATCCTTTTAAACTGATAATCAGTTCAGATTAATCAATACAAATCTTGCTTTGGGGATCCAAATTGAAGTTTTTGGAGTTTCTTTTTTCCAATCATTGTCTATTTTCATACATTATTGTAACCAAATCACGTTTTATTGATTAAACAACCTCACATTGTGATATTTTAGATATTGTTACTTTTAGATGATCTTAGTAACACAAGATTCAGGTTTGTTTCATAAGCTTATTTTCTGGTTAATCATTAAGGTGGTCTCAGCAATTATTGATTGTTTTGAGATCGACAATTTGACAATTTTTAGATTTTTCATGATTAGGTTGCATATTGATAATCAATTTTGTGATTACAAAGTAAGTTGGTTTCCCCTTTCATATTAGGATCTTATATACAAGATTTTGATATCTTTAATTATCCACAATCAAATTAAACCTACCTTGCAGTTTGACAAGAAATTTCTGGTTTTAATGCACTTCAAGTAGCCCGGAGTATTCCAGAGCCCGGAAAATCATTGATATCAGTAATTATTATGGGAAACTTCAAGTTGTCATTGAGCAATTAGATAATTTCCATCATAAAATTTCCAATTACCAGGGGTTTGGCACTAGTTTTAATCTCGTGCTTTAAATGTGATCGGGCAATGATAACTGTTCGAGGAGGATAGTTATCAATAACCCATAGAAATACAAAAAAGTATTATTGAGGAATTAAATCATTGATAAAAAATAATCGTTATCGATGGATAGATTGCTGGCCTGAATTTTGGCTGTTTTAGCTCAAGAACCTCTTATTACAGAGATTGATTCATAACAATAAAGTTGACCATTTTGGAGTCAATATTATAATAGATATTTGGCATTCAAGGTTTTGCTATCTGATATCTAATGTAGATTAAAGCTATTGTAAAAGGTTATTTCCAGGATTAATTAAGAATCTATGAAAATTGCTGAATAAGATTGAAATAGACAAGTTGCATACAGAGGTTAGTAATTTTAATACAATAGTTTTGCAAGTGAAAACTGAGCTCACCATTGATGTCGATCAATTTACAAAGTGATAGATGATTTGGAGGAAAAAATCTGTCCCTATGTTTCAAGATTTTCATCGCGACAAAATGTTCTTTACATTAAACAATTTGATTAAATTTACAAAAAATATCTTGATTTATCATTCAATGAGAATCATATTACTTGAAACGAGAAATGTTTTGAAAATATTGCGATGATTTATATAATCTGTTAGCTCAATTCTTCAAATCACAGTTGGGTTCAGTTTGGCCAGAAATTATCGCTTCCCTTGATTCATTAGTTATTATAAGTGTGTCTTTAACGTGAAAACTGAAGAAGAAAGCAGAAATTCCAATTGTACATGTAATTAATAACAAGATGCAATAGAGATGAAGACCAATATAATCTGAAAGTAGGTACATGATTCCCATTGAAACTCCTTGTAAACTGGTGTAAATAGCAAATGGCGGTGCCGCATTGTTTGAATAATATGTGATAATGCATCTGCCTATTTGTGTCTCAAAACAGCCATCCGTGAATCCAAGAGCAAACGCATTAACAAAGGCCAATGTTAAGCTATTTTAAAAGAAAAATGTGATTAGTTTAACCGTTGAGCGATTCGTAGTTATAAGATTAACCAGCAAACCTGGGGTGAATAATTGCTGGATCGTCAGTGTCCATAGTCGATGCATTATTAGGAAGGTTGACGTAAATTGAAACATATGTCAAAATAGCTACAACGTAAGCAAAGACCAAAATATATTGTGGTTTCTTCATACGACGGCTCACAATTAATAATATCCCAGCAGCCACTTGACCAGCACCTAAAAGAATTATTCATTTGAGAATTTCTTCAATGATTCGATTATGTATTGTATTACCAATCAACATTCCAGTTTCACCAGCATATTGTTTCCTATTGACTCCAAACGCTTTTGTGTAACCAACTGATGTGGGATAAATTGTATTAAAAAATGAAAGCTCTAGACCTAAAATTATAACAAGATGATGTAAGAAGCCTTAAAGTAATTTAACTGGACTTCCAATAAGCCAACAGAGTCAGTGGCGATTATTTACACTGCAGATACACTAACCTGTATACAACATAAAGATACACAGCAAAGCCATCCTTTTTGTAGTCATAAGTTTGATCGCTTGCCCTGGAAATAGCACCATTTGTAACGAAATAGCATGGAAATATTAATATTTTAGATAAAAGGTAACATTAGTGTGAGACTAATTTTAGCAAAGTCACTGGTAATCGTTTGACATACCGAATACTTTGAATACTGGTTCAGATTTTTCTACTTCATCTGGTTTTTTCAAGAAAAATGTTAACATAATACCAATTATTCCGACTGATATAAGACTCGAATATAATAAAGTTCGAGTGTTTACCGATATATGCTCTTTCCCTTGAAATAGATATGTAACAGCAACATTACCAAAAACAGCTCCACTTTGCATTATTGACCACATGATTCCAGCATCTCTGGTAGCACTTGCACCATTGCTAGTAAAACTCAGATATGTTCCTTGAGCGTTCCACATAACTATTGAATGAGAAAGATATAATTTACACCGAGAAAGTGATAAAAAATGAAATTGAAATTACGCGATGCTGATATGCCTGAGATGGCAGAGGCAATGTAAAGTCCATATTTGAAGGGAAACAAAAATGTGCCCAATGCAAGACTACAATCAGTTGAACAAGATATGAGCAATCAAAATTTGGCCAAATTAGAGACAACCTTAGATTGTCAAGTAAATCTGATAGTTACTTGAAACCGAACGCTCCTAAGGCAAGAGCTCGTTTAGAGTTGATCAATGAAATCAATGGCGGAGTGAACCATGAAAAAACTGCACCAGTCCAATTAAGTATGCTTAAACTGATATAACCGCTCCATTTGAATCCATTCCAAGCTTGTTCATAATCCTCATTTATTGAATCAGCCACCAATTCCTGCATTTAATACAAAAATATATTTCAAATATCGTTTTAAATCTTTGAGCCTTGACATTGAAACTATTATATAATTGTTATACAATTATCAATATAACATTGAAAGCTTGGAGATTGGAAGATTCAAGCTCACCAGTTATATCAAAATCATTGGGTGTTAATTACAATCGGCTGAAAACAACCAATATCGGAATGTTTTGTGATACTGTGTACTGATCAGTGTAAGATATAAAATATGCTAGAAATGATTTCTAAGCTCAAATGATGGAAAAAGATTGGTCTCATTATTGGCATCTTTTTGAATGTCTATGAAAATCGCTCTTTTTAAATTCCAACATGTTTGACAGTTAAAGTGAATAGTTTTCAGGTCTGGTCAGGCATCGGTCAAGAATGGACCAGTCAAGATGGTTAAAAATTGAGAAATGATCTTACCTGAACATTGTTGAAGGTAAAAAATGGGAGTATAATGAAAAAATAAACTACACCATAGAGAATTATCGGCCTCAATGGAAGGATTTTATCGTCTGAAGTCATTTTGGTAAGATTTTAACATCTAATATTTATTAACTTTTTTAAACTTCAATCCAAACTTGAAATTTCATGAACAAAGAGGAGACTGATTTCAATACAATTGTCATAAGCTTATAAAGTGGAGTCGGATTTAAAGGTGTTTTCCATCAAGCAAAAATCGAGATTGAAAATCAATATCTCACTTGTTTATGACGTATTCATTACGTCCCAATCAAAAAAAAATTTCAGTAATTCTAATTAATTCCGAGGTATTGTTTAATTTGAAGATAATCAGGTAAGGAAAATCACTTTAGTTCAAATTCTGAATCAAAAATGAAAGCATTGAATCAGAGCTTACAGATCTGTTGACCAGACAATGTAAAGAAAGATTTTCGCAAGTTCATTTTGATCTAGATCAGCATTTTAGACAATTTACAAAGACTTATTGGTATTGTCTTGTACTAAAAAGACACAACCAACTCAATTGTCAAAAATTGTCAATTTATACACAAATCGACAAAAATTGAAACAATTGGCAAAAACGGGTAAAAATATATTCCTTTCAAATTGAGACTCTTCTGGTTTGTAGGGAAATAAAAACTGAGTTTATTTGATTGTTGAAAATTTCTCTGATGGAAAGTTTTCGAGAAAATTGGGTTCGAAGTTGCAACTTGCAAAGCTTTTTGTACAATTGTGGAAGCAGATTTTTTCATGAAACTTCATTGTCGTTATGTAAACTTTAATGGCAAACCAGAAAATCCACTGATTTTTAGGGATAAAATTTTCTTTCTTCGGTAAAACAGATTAGTTCGATTTTCCCTTAAACCGATCGCTTTCTATGATCGAAATATTTAGACAGCTGAAAATTATCTTTTGGGGATAAAAATTGCTGAATAACATTTTGGATCGAATAGTTTTATCAATTTATAAGCATTTCTCTCGATTTTGGCCATTGGACATAAAACTTTGAGAAGCAATATTCGAGTATGGCATCACCTTCAATCATCATTATTTCACCAATTCAATCTTGCACTGATCAATACTTCAATTCAATTGACAAACTTTCCATTAGCGCATTCGAGTCATGATATTTGGGCTGTAAATGTACAAGCAACAGCTTATTAAACAAAACAAACTCATCTTAACCCATTTCTTGGTGCATAAAGCAATTTTCTGGTTAAACTTTCAAATGAAATGCAAAGAGTACTGCAAAAGACTCGACAATTTGAGTTAAGAGTTGAGACTTGGTGCGTTTGTAGGGCCATAAAAACCGAGTCTATTGCTACTATTAAATGATTTATCTGATGAACAGTTTTCAAGAAAATCGAAGTCAAAGTTGAAACTTCGATCGACTTTTGTTCAGCAATTAAAGCAGATTTTTTCATGAAACTTATTTTGCTAACGTATCTTTTGCTGAGCAACCAGAAAATGGCCTTATTTTGACAAATAACATTTTCTTTTTCTGTAAAACAGTTCAAGTTCGATTTTCATTTAAATCGATCGATCTCTGTGACAATAAGAGTTAGAGAGCTTAAACTTATTATTGGCCCACAAAAATCAATTGTAAACCTCATGGATTGAATCATTTTTTAAATTTATCAACAGTTCTCTTGATTTTGGCCATTGGCCTTAGAACTTTAAACCTCCATATTTCGAGAACTGCATTACCTACGATCATCATTCTTTAATCAAACATTAGACTGCATTATGGGCTTTAATATAATATGAGTAAATACACCTAAAAATGAATTTCTTTCTAACAATTAAGGTTTGTGTTTGAGTAACATCTAACTTTATAAATCAAGTCTCAAATCTGATAACATAATTAAGAAATTGCTATAACTTTGTTAGTGGCTTCTTAAATAGTTTACTATTTCAATGTGTCATAGCCCATAATAAAGCCTAATGTTTGGTCAAAAAAAGATGATTGTAGGTGATGCCATTCTCGAAATATTGAGGTTCAAAGTTGAACAGAACAATGGCCAAAATCAAGATAACTGTCAATAAATTGAAAAAATGCTTCAGCCCATGAGGTGTAGAAACAATTTTTATGTATTAATACCAAGTTTCACTTCTCTAACTACTACGTTCACTGAAAGCGACCAATTTTAAACGAAAATCGAATTGATCTGTTATACAGAAAAAGAGAGCTTTTTCTCTTGGAATAAGTCCATTTTCGGGTAGCTCATCAAAAGTTACATCAGGCAAATGAGTTTCATTCAAAAATCTGCTTCTACAATTGAATAAAAGCCGATCGAAGTTTAAAGTTTGACCTCGATTTTCTCGAGATCTGTTATTCGGACAACCTTTTTTATGGCATTAATGGACTCAGTTTTTGCTCCTAAAAACAAACCAAAACTCAACTCTCAACTCGGAAGTCAAAGTTTCTTTCAATGATCTTTTAAACATTTCATTAATGTAAAAATCTGCAAAACAGACTATTTGAGTAACACATCATAAGATTTGTGTTTTAAAACTCATTTACCTTTATAAACCAAGCATAAAATCTGGTAACATAAGAAGTCGATGCTATAACTTTTCCGTAGCATCTTTCATGATATAAAACTGGACCAGATTTTAGCTCATAGTAAAATCTAACGATTGGTCAAAGAATGTTGGTTTTGGGTGATGCCATTCTCGAAATATCGAGGTTCAAATTTTTAAAACCAATGGCCAAAATAAAGAGAACTGTTGATAAATTGAAAAAAATATTGAATCCATGATCTGTACAAACAATTTTTATTGACCAATAATGAGTTTCAGTTTGCTAACTCTTACGGCCACAGAAATAGATCGATTCAAACGAAAATCGAACTTGTCTGTTTTACAGAAACACAAAACTTTATTTCATGTAATAAAGTGCATTTTCTGGTTTGCCATTAAAGTTTACATAACGAAAATAAGTTTCATGAAAAAATCTGCTTCCATAATTGTACAAAAAGCTTTGACAATTTGCAAATTCGAACCCGATTTTCTCGAAAACTGTTCATCAAAGAAATTTTCAAATCACCCAAATAAACTCAGTTTTTATGTCCCTACAAACCAACAGAGTCTCGATTTGAAATAAATAAATTTTCACCCAATTTTACCCATTTGTGCATTAATGTGGATGTTGTGTGGATCCAAAATGTTTGCTTTAGCTTTGGTAAACCTAAACCTAAACCCAGCTCAAACATTCGGGTTTGTAAGAGTATAAAGATTTGGGTGAGAATTAAAACTGAATAACAAACAGGACTCCACAATTCATGATACTTTTCTTAGTAGCATAGTGATTCAATTGAGACGAGCACTTAGCGCACATCAAATTGCATTAACGCAAAATTTGTGCTAAATCTGCGACTTTCTTTCGGTGCGCATTTTCTGGCGTGTATGCCACTTTCGACTGGGATCTGCTGTCGATATTACATTTGTACATCATTAACAGTTAGAGTGTATGAATATTGTTATCAATCTACTCCTTATTTTACCAGATTTTGTTGCCATAATTGTTTCATTTCTATTAATCGTCTGTTCATTTGTAATTTATTTTAGGTTGCTTAAACGTGGAACCATAATGATTAGACCTCGTAAAATATACAATTTGGTTCTAGTAACCGATCAGCAAAATAATCAAGTTTTATTGGGTTACAAGAAGTGAGGATTCGGAGTTGATAAATGGAGTGGTTTTGGTGGTAAAGTTGATATTGGCGAGGACATTGAAGTTTCAGTGAAACGTGAACTCTTTGAGGAATCATCTTTGATTGCTGAAGAAATTGTTAAAGTTGGTATTTTGTGCTTTGATTCCGATACTTATTCATGTGTCCATGAAGCTCACGTTTTCCAAGTTCCCAAGTTTTCTGGAAATCCAACAGAATCTGATGAAATGAAACCCAAATGGTTCCCAATCGACTCCATTCCATATGATCAAATGTGGAGAGACTTTCAATATTGGTGGCCTCATTTCAGAAAAGGTGAATCGTTCAGTGCTTTCTTCATGTACCAAGGATTGAAAGTTATTACTGATTATAGATTGATCACAGTCAATAATTATAAAGAATTGGAACCAATCGAGTTCCTCGAAACATCCTTTTTAAGACATTCACCTTTTTTGCCAACTCTTGCTGCACCTCATTGATAAATATTTCCAAAAATTTTAGGTTTTATCAATCTTAATATCTATTTCAAATTTTTTTTTTGCCTGTTTCACTCACAAATGTCCAATAATCCTGCATTTTAATTGTCTTATTAAAAAAATCGAAATGATTATTATTGTTGTTGTTAAAACTAAACTCAGTGTCATTTTTTGTTACTGGTGTTAAACACAAAAGTTTATGTCTTATTGTCGTGAATGCATTTAATGTTACAGTTTTGTGATCAATAATACAAACAGTATGAATATAATTTAGTTTTTTTGATTTTACAATATTTTGATTGAGCAAAATCGATCTTTAATAAGCTCTTTGATTGTTCAATTTACGGTTAGCTTACTTGTTGTATTTTCATTATTTGAGTTGCCCGCTCTTATTAATATATGAAAATTTTCACTGTTACCATAGAAAAGTTGATTTAAAACATGTTTGCCTTACGATGAATTTTATTAAGTGAATTCAATTCTTAAGCTGGTTTGTCAATATATGATTTTGGGTTTTGCATCATCCCAGACCGTTCAATTAAATATTCAAAGGTATTTTCTGTCAGATTGATCTTTGCCTTTTCACACTGATTGTTCAATGTAGTATTATGTAACAACATCTGTTTTTTATCTACCTTTTCTTGTAGTGATCACCTTCATCGGCCTGTTCATTGTGTTTCTAGTTCTATGGTGCAATTTATTTCAACAAACTGACTCTCTAAGGCAAACAATAAGCAATCTAGTCGTAAGTACTTACGGAGCCTGGAAAAAGAAAGTTAAATTACAGTGTGAATCAACTTGTACATCTGAAAGAAAAAAAATGTTCAGCAAGTATTTAGTAAAAGAAGGGGCAATTCTTAAGTCTTTTAATGACAAAAAGAAATATAAGCTTATCACTTTGATCAACGGTCTACGAGCTCTTCTCATATGTGACACCAGTTTCAGTCAACATGATCGTTCGCCGTCCCCATCAACATGTTCTGAAGCCACGCAGGACGATAAGTCTGAAATGTCGGATGATGATGTTAGTGTAGGTAAGTTGAAACAAATCCAAATACAATACAAGTGTAATACTCGAGTCGGAATCAAGATTAATTTTGTTTAAATTTCAGAAGAACAAATGAAAGGCAAGAAAATATGTGGAGCTGCATTATCAGTTCGTGTTGGAACTCTCAATGATCCTATCAATATCCAAGGCCTTGCACATCTTGTAGAACATGTTATTTTCATGGGAAACAAAGATTATCCCGAGGAAAACTCATTTGACGCTTTCCTAAATCGCAAAAGTGGCTACGTTAATGCTCAAACTGATTACGAGAACACTGTTTATGAATTTCAAGTGCCTAATCGTTATCTACAAGAGTCATTGCAAAGGTTCGCTGCTATATTCATTTCTCCATTGTTCCGTGAATCTTCTGTTCAGAATGAAATCCGTCCAGTTGATAATGAGTTTGTAAACTCACTTGGTGATGATGACTTGCGAGCTGAAAGCTTACTTGCAAGCTTAACTCAACCTGGTCATGACTTGAGTAAATTTTCGTTCGGTAACGTTAAAAGTCTAATTGATCTTCCAAAAGCAGAAGGAATTGATCTTAATCAAGCAATTAAAAATTTTTGGTCCACTCATTATCATGCAAGTAACATGAATCTAGTTGTTCAAGGAGAACATGATCTCGAAACTTTGGAAAAATGGGTGACTGAATATTTTGTTGATATTCCAAGTTCTAAAGAGACTTATCAGCCCCCAATGAGTCAAGTTAATGATACAAACAACTTTCCCTATGCTGAATCAAAGTTTTGTAGACTTTTTTACATTGAACCCGTTGCATCGGGCGACTATTTCTACATTAATTTTTGGCTTCCACCTAAATTTAATTGCTACAAATCAAAGCCTCTCTCTTATTTCGGATCTTTGCTAGGACATGAAGGAAAAGGAAGTTTGTTTTCTATTCTTAAAAAGAGAGGTTATGCCTTGGAAATTATTGCTGGTAACCACGAAAATGGATTTGATGCTAACTGTTTTCAAGCCTTGTTTAGTATTCAAATCAAACTGACACCATTAGGATTAGAAAATCTGGATTCAATCGTCGATTACATTTGGAGCTTCATTGATTCTATCAAGACTCATGGCCCACAAAGTGAACACCTTGAAGAAGATATGGCTATTCGCTTGTATTCTTTTGCTTTTGCTAATGAGAAAAGTGGATGTCGAAATTGTGTTAAAATTGCCCGGAATATGACTAAATATGATACTGAACATATCCTTACTGGTTCTAAATTGTTATTTGAAATCGATAAGGACAAAATCCAATCGGTTCTTCCTTATCTTTCACCAGATCGAGCTAATTATATAGTTTTTTCAAAGAAGTTATTCGCTAAAAAAGATTTACCTATTGAAACTGAACAATGGTTTGGAACAAAATATAAGACAACGGATACTCCAACCCGATGGATTATGTTTAAGAAGCCACAAGATTTTGACGCTGAAGTTCATTTTCCACTTGTAAATGATTTTATAGCTCATAATTTTGAAGTTCTTCACAGTGAGGTCACTGATTATCCTAAATGCATAAGCGAAACTCACTGTTGGAGATTGTGGTTCAAAGAAGGAACTAAATATGAAGTTCCAAAAGTCTGTGTTAAAATGATTTTCAGATCTCCATTGGCTCGAAGTAATCCACAAATTTCTGCTGCCCTGGAACTCTACATCCGAGCTCTTGTAATGAAGGCTGAAGAAGATGTCTATCCAGCATCAATTGCTGGACTGGATTATAATGTGGGACTTCATGATTCTGGCTTGTATCTTTCATTTTCTGGATTCAGTGATAAAGTGTCTAAATTCGTTCAACTTATTGTGAATCATTTAGTGACATTAGATTTCGATGAAGATATATTTTCCAATATTCGTCGTGATCTATGTGATGAATATTACAATTCGTTTACAGACTCGTCCGAATTGTCTGCATCCATACGATTGTCCATTCTTAAACCCAATTTCGCACCACCTTATGTTAAACGGATCTTTTTGCCTAATCTTACTCGGGAAATAGTCATTTCTGCTGGTCGTCAGCTTCTTGCAAATTCATTTTTGGAATGCTTTGTGACTGGAAATATAACTTCTACTCAAGCCTTATCCATTGTTGAGCAAGTTTCATCAACTGCTCGTTTTGCACCTTTGTTTCAATATTCAACTATTCAAGATAGAGCTTGCCAATTACCGCCTGGCCATCATATTTGTCGAGTTTTATCGTTCAGCAAGGAAGAGAAAAGTTCTACGATTGTCAACTATTATCAATTTGAACCTGTCGACTTTAAAACAGGAGTAATTAATGAACTTCTCAACTCAACCATGAGTGAGCAACTTTTTGATACGCTACGGACACAAGAAGGATTAGGTTACGAGGTTTACGCTAATCATCAACAAACTTACGGTATTGGTGGACTTACAGTTACGGTGGTAAGCAATGCGGAAAAATTTGATTGCTCGTATATTGATGATCGAATTGAAGCATTTCTGGCTAAATTTTCTTCCACATTGGTGAAAATGAGTGAAGATGAATTTGACGAGTTAGTAAATGGCTTGCTTAAGATGAAAAGTGCTCCATTCTTAACACTGAATGAAGAATCTAAATTTTTCTGGGGTGAAATCTTGGAAAGAAGATACATGTTTGATAAAAGACAAAAAGAAATTGCTGCTCTAACAGAGGTTTGTTGTAATTTAAACTCAAAAATATTCAATCTAAAATATTTTTCATTTTTTTTCTCTTGTAGCTAACTCTTTCTGAATTCATTACTTGGTCATATTTACATCTATTAGATACTTCTCATAGGAAAAAGTTATCTATCCAGGTAAGTCATTTTAATAATTAGTCTTTTGTTTTCTTAGAGAGTTTTTTTTCTAATCATTCATTTCATCATAATAATTATTTACATTTAGATTGTTGCAAATGGCTCTAAAGCATTGGAGGAAAGTCTCGCCATTGAAAGTAACCCATTCATATCGCCAATTACTGATCCTAATGATGTCTCTTCAGGAATAGTCGACTGTGAATGTATTAGTGAGTCCAGCAGCAGTAAAATCAGTAACATCTCAAAGATTGATGAAGATTTCCTCAAGAATCATGATTGCTCACATTTATTGAAAAGTAACAAACGACCAATTGAAGAAGAAGATCAAGTCTATATCCTGAAGCATTTAGCACCAAAAACTGCCAAATCTGGTGCAAAATTAATCGTAGATATTGAAGAATTCAAAAGATATCTTCCTATTTACCCGAAAATTAGAAAAATTAACCGATAACGTTTCAAAGTGGAACATTTTCTCAAAAAAACTTACTCGCAAGAACTTCCAATCAACCAAAACCTTATTGAATACAGTTCATTATTTTAGTTTGCAATTGATTATATTTATTTCAATGAGCTCAATCGACATGCATGTTGCCATCATCAATAAACGGATTTATACTCATGGATGATTGCTAATTCACATTGCATTTTTGGTTATTTTTGCAATCTTTATATGATAATGTTTACATTTTGACTAACAATCAACAAGTTATCGTTAAATTTCTTTTCAAACAATAATTGTTAATGATTAAACATAAATTTGTTTAAAAATGTCTGGAACTTATTAATGGATTGCAATTTTCAAAGAACAATAAACGAATGAATATTTATTATTAAGTTTATATTTATAGATAGATTATTTTCAAATAATTACCATCACGCGATCAAGTTATTCTTATTAATACATCAATTTCAATGAGTTTCAATAAAACTTTCGTACAACTGATCTGAAAAATGTCGCATATTATAATCACATTTCTCCAAACTGAAAATCCCAGAATTATAAACTGTTTGAAATCTTTATCTAAATCTTTAAGCGCAAATTTCATACATTTTGCGGTCAAAATTTTAAACCTATCACCACTGCCTCTGCCTCATAAAGTTAAATGTTTAATGAATTTAAACCTAATCCTTTCAAAGTTTGAACTTCAAACATTAACTTAAACTGAAATAAACCCCTAAAGAGCTATGATTCAGAAATTGTTTCGAAGTGATTCCAGCGAAAAAGCTTTTTCTAAGAGTCTCGAGACAAAGTAATATTACAATAGAAGAATATAGAAATATAAAGAATATAAATTGAAGAAAAAATAACGTTTACAATAAAGAATTTTAATTTAGGTTTTTTTTTTGTCATTACACTCAAACCTCTCATAATGAGACTCTCTGTGAATAGCTCTTAAGCTTATTTCCACAGACGCTATTTGAACGAAGGATTTTTTGGCTTTGTTTATTTTGATTATGGTACATATTTGATTTGGTTTCATTTTAATTTAACCAATAATCGTTCAATTATCATCAAAAAACATGTTTAACTAATTATCAACAATATTATTGCATTAGAAACGGCTTAGATGATTTAAAGAAATAAGGTAAAATCATAGCACTAATTGATTATTAAATCCATAGATGACTCTGATCAGAAATTGTCTCATTATCGGAGGGTCTCATTATGAGAGGTTTGAGTGTAGCAAGTTATTCAATAAAGCAAACTTTTGAAAACTGAGGTAATCATAAAATTAACGTTAAATACGGACAGATCAACGAAACATTGATACAAAATACAGAAAGAACGAAAGAGATTACGACTAATGTACAAAATAATGTACTACAGTACTTTTGTATTATGAAATAGTAGCTCGCTTTGCTTAATTTTGAAAGAAAAGCGAACAAAACGCAATCATTTTGGTGAGGGATGAGACGAAAAGCCAAGTCCTATACCTCGATGGGTATGGGTCGACATTCGCGCTAAAGAGTATTGCTTGTCCAAATCTTTAAATAAATTTTCTTGATATTTAACCATTGAATCTTGATCTTCAATTTTATCGGGAGCAGTAGTAGTTTTACTGCCCATCAATTTGAGAAACTTTTCAGTCATTTGTTGACCCTGAGCTCCTGAGAACTGAAGTCCATGCCATACTTTTGGAGTTTCCTTTGACTAATGGAGAAAGTAAGATATAGTTAGAGGAGTAAACTTATTACAATTGTAAGTCAATTTGGCAGGAAAGTACAGATTTTACAGTCAAGCCAAGTGAAAATCATAATTACCTGAGAATCATCTTTTTTGGTTGAGCTCCATAGAAGTTTTTTCTTCTCTTCTTGAATCGCATATTTAGTTGCATTGAAAGTTGCTTGTTTATAATACCTAGGTACATTTGCTGAAGTTGTTGATGCTGTTAACGAAGATGATGATAACGAAGGTTGAGATGCAGGGAAAGTTGATGATGGAGAGGAGTAGCTAGTATCTGAAGCTTTGTCTTTGTTGACTAACCCATCAACAAAATCACCGCTAACTGAAGGTAATGGATGAATTGAACTTGACTTTTTCGAATTTTCTTCCCTACGAGCTTCATCATCATCATAGAACTTAGCAGATGAACCCTCCTTAGAGTGATTTTCATGCCTTTTTGTGTGAGCCTCTTTTGATAAGAAATCGGAAGAATTTAAACGAGATATATCTCTGGATTCTCTGAAGCTTCGATTATCACTAGAATGGTGGTCTTTGTAATCACGGTGATTAATTCTTCGTCCACTTGAACTTTTTGAATCACGACTATATCGGTTTTTAGAGTCTTCATGTTCTCTATCACTTTTCCTTCTGTCACGATCCGATCTAGAGAAATCTCTGGATTCTTCTTTCCTTGTATCACGATAATGCTTATCATTAGAGCGATATGATCTACGATAATCACGCTGATCATCCTTCCTCCTATGACGGTCATCCTCATGGGATCTACTTCGGGATCTTCTGGAAGATTTGTGAGAAGAACGATTTTTATATGGCACCTTATCATTTCTGCTACTTATTTTGCTATCAAAAGTATCATTTTGATGCTTTTTAGAAGCATCGGATTTTTCACATTGACTATTTTTCTCTTCTACATTCCTGTCATCAGAATTGTATACTTTCTTATCACCTTCTGTAGCTATAATGTCTTTCTTATCACGAGATGTTGAGTCATTCTCATCATTGGAAGGATTCATGTTTGATTCCAAATCTGGCCCATCAGCTTTTCTCTCCTCAGAAATGGACTTTTCACCATCTCTAGATCCTGGATCCTCGTCATCTTCATAATCGACAAGACCCTATATGAAAGATAAACTATCAATATGACGATAATAATTAATAAAAATTTAGACAAGATTGAATCACCACAGCTAAACATAAGATATCAAGATCAAGTCTAAAGTCTTCAAGGTGAAACAATATACAAACAAAATAGAGAACGAACTAAAAAAACAACTTGAAAAACAAAGACAATAACCATGGAAAACAAACTCAATATCTCCGAGAGTTTACTAACAACAAGAATCATATCTGAACTTTAAAAAATTCTTCAGAAAGATTTGGACAAATGGATAAATTTCAAGTTCAAGATACAGATGAATTCTGCGTAAATATTGTCTTGATCACATGTTGAAATTTCATATTAAAGTATGAAAAATGTTCAACTTTGAACAAAAACAAATGTGGAAAAGGTGATTATTTCTCAAAAGTTTTATGTCTCACCCTTAATTTTTCCATCTTGGTATAAACTATGGTTGAAATCAGTAGCACGTTACAATTCTGGAACTGATAAACATGACTAAGAACGTAAACACAAACAAATAAACGCCAGATTAAAGGCCGGTTTAGTGAAACTAAATCTTAAATGGTCAAATAAATATTAGTAAACAAAATAAGGGGAAAGAAATTGTCTCAACAAGCACCTCCCTCGCAACCATAGTAACGAGGATTCAAATTGTAATTTGTAACTGATTCAAAGATCAACTTTCATGAACTTTGACAATTAATTGTTTATGATTAACTTTTAATTAAATTAATTCCTAAATCAAGTGTAACTTTAATTGTTGTTATTGGTTTCTGTTTATTTAAGTTAAAGCTTTGCTTTAATCTTTACTCAACTGGAATATTAAAAGTTTTCAAAATCATCGCCATCTTTTGGCAGGCGAAAGTGAAGATTAACGACTTTTTTCTTTTTGAAAAAGAGTACAAAACATAAGATACTTTATTGTGTTCGTTATTAAGGATTAAACATTTTGGTAAGCGTTAATTTGTTTTTTATCTTTATTTTTTAATGTCAGTGTTTCTTCATTCTGTTTTCTAATTTATTTTTAATAGCGTTGTTCACTTATTTAAATTTTAGTAACTGTTAATCCTTTGTTTAATTTTCTTATCCTCTCAGTTTCTTGGTTATCTTTACCCTTTCAGTCAACAAAGATGAGTACTCCAATGATAAAGACTCCCTTACGGGACCGTAATCGGTGCCAGTCTCAGAATAATAAAGAGTACCACATGAACCGAGAGTTGATGGATATGAGAAAAAAATATAACAATGAAAGAGCTCGAGCTGATGACATGGAACTGGAAGCAAAAAGCAAGGATTCTGTGATAAGAAAACTTCGAGAAGAGCTGGAAGTTGTCAGAAAAAGAGTTCACCTACAAAATGACGAGATGGCCAACATGGTTAGCCTGGAAGTCCATGACAAACTCAAAAGTGAGTTCGAAGTGCTCAAAGTCAAACATGAGTCTATTTCAAGTGATCTAAAGTTTGCTCAAAGTCAAGTTAAGGATTTGGAAGAAGAACTTCGCTCCTCGTGGAATAGTAACCAGGATCTTAGTGCTAAATTTGAAGGTGCCATGAAGGACATGGAAAATATTGCAAAGGAATTTGTTGATTATACAGATCTAAAAGCCAAATATGAAGATCTACTGCAAAGATATAAATTAGTTTCTGTTGAAAATGAGGAACTACAACAGACTTTGGAAAGTCTCAAAGAACAACGCAAAGAAGATTTGTTAAATGAATCAGGAATCTTCACACCACTCAGCGTTGAAGCTCCTGCTCTAGATGCCGAACCAATTTCCCTTTTCACCGAAATGATGATGAAAGACCAAGAAGAAGAATTGGAAAAAGTGAAAATTTCAAATGATAGGATGAAGAACGAACTTGACGAGCTCAAGACAAAACTGTTAAGCATGGATCGACTGCAGCAAGAAGTGGAAACTTTAAACGCTCAATTAAACTTGACTAAAAGCCGATTAAGTGACTCTTATCGTGATCTAAAGAATTGCATTACTAAAAGAGAGGCTGATAAAAGAAGGTCCGCAGAGCAAATTAAAAAATTGGAACAAAAGTCTACAATATGGGAGAAGGAATTGACATCATTAAGGAAAACCTGTAATGATTTGATTACTCGCAATGGTGAACTCACGAAAAGGTGTTCAGACCTCGAAGAGATCGTTCATGAATTGTCTCGTAAAAATACCGAATTGCAGGATGAGGTTAAGATACTTGATGAATCTTTTATCATGGAAAGAAGGACAAAAGAACGATTTGCCGAAGAAAACCGACATCTAGAAAAAATGTTACAAAGAGAACAATTTATTCTTTCTCAATCTGTCAGAATGCCACCACCACCACCTCCATCATCATCTTCATCCTATCAATCATCAAATACCTTATCTAATACAAACCAAATCAATCCCAATGCTACCTTCAGCATTAGCACTCCTATTTGCCCGAAAGCAGTGAAAAATTCAGCTAATCACACTCATTACGCCTCATCATCGATTTCATCTGCCAGTTCAACTCGATCATCCCAATTTGAATCAATTAAAAAAAGGCGTCCTCTTCCTCCAGGAACTGGACGTGCATTGGCGATGGCTGATGAAGAAGGTGAATTCATGGATCCTCGAAATTTAACTGATCTCAAAAATGGCCGATGTGAACCTGATCCTGAAGATCCAATGAAGAGATTAAGTATCCTTCAAGGACGTAATTCACTTTGCCGGCCGCATTTAAAGTCATCTTATCCTGTAGAAATGCAAGACGTAAACATAACTGAAATTGCAATTAAACAAGGATCATCGAATCAATCAAGACTAAGAGCAGAAACTTTTACAATTCCTTTCAAATAAACCTGACTTATCTATTTTTCCTTGGTGATTTATCTGTAAAATCAAATTTGAAATATTCCAACCAGAAACTTACCATTCTCAACAAGATTAATCTGATCAACTTGATTAATTGACACAATGTAAATCTATTTTTTATTAAACCATTTTCTCTATTTGATCGATTTGGAAATGATGTCTACATATTTAAATTCTGCATTTACTTCTGTAATTTAAAGCAATTTGCACGATCTATTCAGTAAATTCTGATTAACATTCTCTTGTTACTCACTCACCAATCAATGACTCAAGTTTACTTTAAGAATTATTTCATTCAATTGAATTTGCATTGATACAATTATTACCTTTGCTCATTTAAAAAAAGCTTATTCAGCATAACAATAACCATCAATAACCATCAAGTACCTAAGTCAAGTGAGTGTTTAAGTTGTTAACGGGTTATAGTTACATTTTAATCTTTATAATTAATCCTTGATAGCAATATAATTATTTTAGGCACTCTTCAAATCAGACTCGACATATTTTTTTCAAGCCAGTCTATCAAGTAACAGCAATTATCAAAACACCAATTGTAACATTCAACCTATTTATTAATGTAAACCTGTAACATGATTTTAAATGTTTCAATTATTTCAATTTTGATTCTAGTTTTAATTGTACCATCATCGGCCAACGTTTGCAATTTCATAGGATACGCTTGTTCATTGAACAATATCAACTCTTCATACTTTACCCAATTAGATTACCTTCATGATTCAGAAATAGGAGATTCATGGCTACTAAAAAATAACCAATCTCCAGTTGTTTCCGGGCGATTGGTCAGTGATCTACTCATCCCACCTTATGGTCCTTCACCACATTGTTTGATGATACGTTATGCAATTACTGGAGAAGCTTTGATTAGTTTAATAGTTATAACACAATCAGATGACTATGAAGTCAGATTTTGTTATATATCGGAGGATTTTGATGGTGATGTCAAGAAAATTTCTGTTCCTTTTTCAATGTACTCTCACACTCGTATAACCATTGACATATCAATGTCTAGTTATGTCAATAGTGCCTTTTATTTAGAGTCATTTTGGGTTGTAAGAGATGATTGTTATCCCGGATTCAAAGAGCGAATGGATCCATGTCCAGAATACATAGAGCCAGAAGACAACGGAGGATTAACTATAATTGCAACAGGTCCTCAAGAATCCATAGTTGAAATGAAATCTTTACACAACAATGATACAACTTATCAATGGAACGGCAATGTAACAACTCAATTAAACAACTCAACTAATTCCAGCGATACAGTCAACAGCCAAATGCCTTCTAAAATTTATCCATCGATTCCATTAATATCTAAAAAGGATAATGTTTCAACAATCTCATCATTGACTTTGGACACCAACAATTCAAAAAGTGAAACAAGAAGCGAAAACAGAAGTAAATATATAACTACAAAAAATAATGTAACGATTCAGCTATTGGAGCCGCTGAATCTAAATGAAACAATTGTACAAGACTTTGATAAAGAAAGGAAAATTAAGGAAATTGAAGCAAATCAGACAAAAAAAGCTAACAGTGATCGAGTAAATGTGACGCTAGCCATCAATCCATCAATTGGAAATTACTCTGGAAATGTCACTGGAATGGACACAGAAACTACCGATTCAAATGATACGTTGTTTAGCAGTTTTTTGCCGTTTATAACTACTGAATCATGGAGATCAGAAATGATGGTTTCCAACTCATCCAATGAAACGAGTGAGTTTTTGGAAGGTAAAATGAGTCCGAGCGATAACAAAACAAACATAATTGACTCGCGTTTGGGGCAGTCAACACTCCCTCCAACTCAGAAACAAATGCTTACTTTTGCACAAAGCAATTCTTCAGCAGTCGCGGGTAATATTACAGCTGCTTCAACCACATCTACTGAATACTCTAAAAATATTCTTGATGGGATTAAAGAAGCACGCAATGGAACCAAAGTCTCTGTAAAACCGACACTCAATGAGACAGCTGGTGTCCTAAGTGAGACTGAAAGTAGTTATAATGGTACTAGAAGCACTATTGTGGTCACAGAAGTGAGTGTAAATCGCTTTACTCCTCTTTCTGCAACAGAAATAACGAAACTTGATTTTGCCAACTCATCATCTTCCACACAAGATACTGGGAAAGCTGTTTATGCGAAATCTACTCAGATTGGAAACTTTGTTAATGAGTCCATGAATTATAATTCAAGCAGCAATAATCAATTTACTGAGGTTACAAGTACACCAATGATGCAGCTTGGTGCAAATGTTTCAACCAAAAAATATCCATCTTCTGAGTATTCCATTAATGGAAATCAATCGACCAACGATACAACACAATCCACTGGGAGCACAAACAAACCAACATTATTGACTGAAGGAATAAGAAATACCATCAACTTTACTACCCAAATGTCAACAAAAGTCACAGTAGATCCGAATCAAGATTAAATGAAACAAAAGTCACAGTAGATCCGAATCAAGATAAATCCAATTTTACAACGGATAACAAAAGTCGAAACACTACGGAATTGACGCCAGGAACTCCAACTTCACTCCAACACCAGAATAATACTGCAGTTATGCTTTCTGCTAAAGTTAATTCAACAATTTCAAGTGTAAAATATACTTTTTCTGATTATTCCACTCATGAAAACCAATCAACTACAGTTAATACAACAGAGGTACTAAATGTTAAAAGCCAGAATAATCATGAAGGTATAAATACCACGGAATTGATACCAGGAATTCAAACTCCACTTCAACTCCAGAATGGTACTAATGTTACATTGGTGGTTTCTAATACATCGCTTTCAACAGCTTATTCCGCAAACCAAACAGTTACAGTTACACAAAAAACATCACTGATTCCAGGAGTTTTTAACTACACCAACTCCACCACCACAATATCATCAATACCTGAATACTCACCTCCTGTCTATTCCGTGACTAAGCCATCTAATACAACGGATAAGATAGGCAAAAATGGTACAGTTTCTGCATCACCTTTCGATTCAAATGAAATCGTTACAAATGATTATTCCGCAGCTGGTGTCATAGCATTGAATGGTGACAAAAACGAGCAGAAGAATCCAGAAAGATTACCAATGATTGATTGAGTGTTTCATCATGAGGAATCAACAGCAAGCAGAAATCTGTTGATAAAATTAAGCCAGTAAACCGGTAGAATTAAAATTTTTATACAATTTTTTATCCTTTAAGAGCATCCAAATAGTCAATATAAATCAGTTGGATATAAGGTATTCAAAGTAATTAAAATCACTATTTAAAAGTGAAATAGTAAAGACGGGTAAATCATTCAATTACAGTTTTCATCACTTGCAATTCTTAGTCTAATTGCCTTGCTGATAATTGGTAAATTAGACTGATACTGTTTCTTATGTTTAGTTGGTCAAATGATTTTGTTTTCATAAGATTTCCAATCAATAAAGATTTGCAAATGTAATGTAAAACATATGATTAAAGTATTTTTGTGGTTGTTAAAGTTGTGAGGTTGAATAATTTTCTTGATCCATATTGTTGTGATTCTTGAACCATAATCAGCCGATCTTTTACATGGTAAATGTATCGGCACTAGTTATCCTCAAAAATGAACGGTTGAAACAAACAATTACATGCGCCCATCAATGGATCCATCAAGCCTCAAAATTTGACATTTTGTTTGCACATTTTTCCTATCCATTGTGATGAATATAATTGAGACTGGAAGAAGCATAAAAAGAGAGAGAAAAAAAGGAAAAGTGAAAAGAGGTTAAAGAAGAGGAATGAAGATGATGATGATAATGAAGAGGGTGACACGAGGTTATAATGCTACAGCTATTGACAACACACATATTTACTCAGTGGGATGCTCATTGTAAATGTCACTTTCACTATTATCAGTGTAATCAAGATATAATAATAATAAAGCAACAATAACATGATGTTAAGTGTGTGTTGATCAAGTGTGCATCAAAACAATGGGTAACAATGAACAGCAAGGAGGAGAGACGCATCTAACACGGTCACAGTTACAGGGTGAAATTGAGGGTCATTCACAGTCAGTTTGTATTATTTTGCAGTCAGTTAATTTATAATCACAATTTGATTTTCAATGTTAACAATGTTTTTTTTACATTCACTCCAAGCTTCCTCATTCCATTGACTTTTACGTGTGTTTTTTACACATCTTATCCCAACATCAAATAGCAACTTGTACGCGTGTTACAACTCCAATTGTGAGTGTATTAACATAATAATACACTGATTATGATCATTTTAAAAATCATATTATCAATGGTTGGTAAAAATAACCAACAAAGAAACGAACAGACTTTAATGCAATTAGATCAGGTTAGCTGTGAATCTAAAAAATTAACAAAGGCTGAGCTTGTTATTTAATTTACTGTTGATTGATTGATTATTGATTGATTTTTTCGGGCTGATTGTGTGTCTTGGTGAGATGAAAAATCAAGATCAAGGTTTTAACGAACCTTGAAAATGGCGAATCCAAAATGATTAAAAAAATCAAATTAATCATATTGCCTGTCCTGGTAATAGAGTTACCTTTACCCGAGTTTGACGTGTAAAAGGTAAAACGGTTTGCAATAAATTAGATTGATTGTGATTATTATGATTGTTTGTTGTTTCCAATGTTATCATTGATTCAATTTACTGCTATTCTTGGGTTAACTTTTAATGGTTCATCATGATAATGATGATAATTGGGTTAAAAATTGCTTTTTGACGGATTAAAGTTACAAGTTGATTGAGGATTGAAGAGAGGAGCAAAAGGTAAACAAAAATTAATTATCAATGAGAATGTAATTATTATGATTATCATTTTGATGATCGCTTTTTTTGATTGAAAGCTGGCTTGATTAAAGATGATCTTGAGACAGGCTGAAATGATGATAATCATTCAATTCCCTGATGACAATATTTTTGGGTGAATCGGAAAGATGAGCAAGAAAATGGTCGATAATGAAATAAAATTCAATAATCAAGTAATATGTGTTTTTTGGGTTCACCATTCCTATGAGAGTTTGCATTTGTGTGTTGAGCTAATTTCAACTCATCAAATTAAATTAAATTAACCTAAGTAACTCACATTTCTTTCACATAACAGTTAACCTCTTTCTCCCAATCAATTGAATAATAATCAACTTAATTTACCTTCGCCATCTTACCTTTTGTTTCCATCTTTGCCTTATTGTATTATTTTGAAGGTTCAGGACAACATTTTGAGGTTCAATTTTTGGTAAAGGCCAAAACAATATTATCTCTCATATGATTAACAATTACCTAGGAACAATAAAAAGTGTAATAATTTAATAATAATGGTTTAATCATTTTCCGTTTGATTGTTAATTTAAATTCACTTTTTGCCTGCTATTGTTATCAACGTTATGATTGTTAACATTATCAATGTTGAGGTAATAATTGAGTAAAGCCTGAAAGAAACGCTTCCACGAGGAAAATATCATTATTATGATTTCAACTTGATAAATGTTACAATCAAATTAACCATTTCTCTTTCACCTAATACAATTAACTTCCCTCTTTTTACTACCTTTAACCATCAGCATCTTCTTGAATGTTAATTAACTTGATTAACTCAAAGGAATAACATAATTAAAGTTGACTTGCTTTCCATTTTATTGCATATTTTAACGCGTCTTCATGGTTAAGTGAAGGGAATTGTCTAAGATTTTCAATTCTTGATTCTAGTTTATAATAACAATTGGTTTTAGTCAGTAATTGTATTTTTAATTTTTTGGTAATTTTCATTTAAAGTTAATTGTCCAATATTCTTGTTGGCTTTATTTTCAATGGCAACAATTGATTTACATTTTTCCTCTTTCCTTCCTCAACCTCCAATGGATATATCTTTCGTCTAATCAAATTAATTAGCAATCATGTTGAAACAATTTCTGAATACAAATGAAAGTTGATAATAATTAGGATGGTGATTCGTTTAAAAAGTTTTCATGCAGCTAATTTTATTTCAATTTGATTCACAATTTGATTTTCCTTTACCAATCAACCTGACTGTTTCTCAAACAAATGACTTACAACTGAATCTTACCATCATCACCATGGTCGTTATTATTACAAATTAAATACATTTATAACAAGGTTAAGACTAAATTAATCAATTATTGACGATTGATTAGGTGAAAGTTTGGATAATTCAAGTCATGATTATTTACCTTCAATTGGATTATGAATCAATATAAATTGGCCAACAGCAAGCCAAAATTTTAACGCAAAAGAGGCGAATCCAATGGTACAATGTAATAGATAGCAATACACGTTAAAAAAAGCCGATTCTGAATCAAATTAAAAGAGTAAAAAAACTATTAAAGGCTTTAATTAAAGGAGGATTTCAAATTGAATAGGGGAAATTGCCTATCGTGAGACATGAGACTCGTGGTCATTTTCTGAAACTAATCCTTTTTCAGATTGGTTGGTGCTTGTTACATGTTCATAACTAATTCTGGAAAAAAAGATATGACTGTTTCCATACCGATCAGTTAATCAATTTGTTTTGAGCCGAAATTCGGTTATCTTTTCAACGCTATGCGTTCTGAACATGTAACAGGTACCAACCAATCTGAAAAATGATCAATTTCAGAAAATAACCTTATAATTTCATTTAGAGGTCAAATAAAGAAGTGAACTTGAATGACCTTGAGCTTTCGAAAGTATGATTCTTCAATCCGCAAAAGCTTATGGTCCAAGTTTGAGGTCTGTAGCATCATTCTTTCATGAGTTATGACTGCAAGCGGGCGTACAGGATAAAAACGCGCTATACTACTCTAGTTTAATTTAGTATGCAATTTTTATTTTATTTTGTAAAATATTGAAAAAAATGAAATATGTCATATGATGATGATATACAGTTAATAAATTCAGTTACACATTCAATTGAGTGGAAACCTTATTATGATTACTATTAATATGATCATTAGTAAGTATAATTTACATTTTTGCTTCTATCTACATTCACCCTCAGGTTATTCAATTCAATTTTATTATTATATTCATATATTGTTATAATGACTCCCCGTTTCATCTCATATTTCAGGTATCTTAATCATCAGCAACATCTTTCAACATATCCAACATTATCTGGATCCGTTGAGCACTGAATTTAAAATGCGCGCAAAGTTAACTCCAACAATGGGAGCCAGCTGAAGATTGTAAAAAGGTATGTTTTTTACCGTTCAATATAAATGTTGTTTCTTTTATTTTTTGTTGATTTTCCAAGTTGAGATAATCAGATTTATACTTTTCCATATAATAATCTTTTTATTCTCCATGTCTTTCCCCTGTTAATTTCTCTATCTTTCCTCATGCTCATTGTGAGTTTGTGTCTGCAGCCAATTTGGAGTAACATTAATGGTAATGGTGGCCAAGTAAATATTAACACCAAATTATATCATTTTCTTGGCATTTATTTTATCTTTCTATTATCATTATCATCATTGAAAGGTAATCATGATAATAAATAAATATTATATATTTTCTTGTGTTGTCGGTTTAGTCGTTGAGGGAAAATCCAATTTGCGTGAAAGAGAAGAAAATAACTAAATTGAATCGATAGTTTCAAGATGATGAGGTTAACACAAGGAATCTCAATTTCCTTTGGGAGTCAATCACAAGATGATGATAATGATGATAACGATGATAAAGGTTAAGCATGATGATGGATCAACAAGACCTGGAACCTAAAGTGTGCAAGACAAAAAATGGCATCAAAAAATGGGTAAGTTGAAAAAAATTGATACAAATATTCATTTGGTTGTTTGCTTTGACTGTTTCATGGGTTTTCAATGAACTACAATCATCCTTATGGTTGAAATCAACTGTTTAGTTGATCATTGTACCATGGTAATGATTAGTTAAACATGTTTGAATGTTATTTAATAAATAAACTTGTTACATTGTTTGATTAAAAACGAGGCAGCAAAGGTAACAACCAAATCTTATTTTGTTTTTATTGCATTTCTCACAACTAACTCTTTCTTTTCATTAGGTATGGATGGCTTGCTAGAGTTGGATTTGTAATCAAATAGCATGGAGTAATGATGATAATGGATTATTTCATAGTTATCATGGGAAATAATATTTCCACTCACTCAGTATTTCATGATTAAATTGATTAACACATTTTGAATGAACGATGAGCCTGAATGGCTGCATGATAAACCTTTCGTTGGATGGTATTATGTAAAGTAATTTATCTTAACCAGGATTAAATAGATACTCTTATTGATAATCATTGACCATTATTGTATTGATTATAAGATGAAGATGATTATTGTGATTTCTCATGAGAAATTAACTGATTCTGGTGGAAATAAGAGTTGATCAGTTGATGATAATTATAATACATAATCTGTTATTTGGTTAAACTATTAACAAAAGGCAATTATTGTTAATCATTGATTTAAATCTGTGCCTGATGAGATTTTGGTAACTTTCAATAAAACAATTTTTCATCAAGAATCGTCTTAACCAACAGATTGATTAATTGCAAATCCAATTGATTTAGCCATTTAATTAGCTTTTTTCCCTTCAAATTCATTCCAAATCCTAAATTTCTGTCAATCAATTTTAATTCAAATAACCAATCATGACAATATAATTATCAGATGCTAACAAGACAATCAAGTTTACTGCAGGTCAACACATTAAATAAAAGTCCAAATATATTGAATATCATTTTGTGGTCAACAAAATTAACAAAGATTAAATAGCAATCAATGACATTCAATTGACCTCAAGAGCAACCCAAATATTGGTTGAAACAAGTCATAAAGTGATGAGGAAAAAAAAGGAATGAAAAAAAGATCAAATTGAAGATGAAATGGATGGAGATGATTATCATCATAAAAAGACAAGCAAACACGATTTAATGATCCTTGAAACTGATTTATTTAACCAGTCAAAATACAAACAAAAAACAATTTCAATGTTAGCATCAGTAATATTATTGATAGCAATGCATTTGAGAATAGAAATGCATTCTGATTTTGGTTATTCCTCCATGATTATCACATTTTCAACCAACAATTGTTAATGGCAAAAAATAGATTAAGCTTACCATTATGATTAACCTTTAACTTTTACAAATGTTGAGGTTGAGTCGAGACATTTTTTGCCACTGAAACATTGCTTTTTCACAATTTTCATCTTTAATCATCTTCAGGTTCATCCTGATCTTGTAAGACAATTAATTTAACCAATCAAATAACTTATCAACATTCAACTGGTAATGATAATAATGGGAATAATAAAGATACAATGAATTTACTGTTGTATAGCCAAATGTGTTTATAAATGGATTGTCAATTTGTTTGAATATTTTCCTCTGTAACTCCATTTTTGCACCTCATTATTTTACAATAACAGTTACTTTTGTTATTATATATTAGCCTTTAATTTCTTTAACATAATATATTGACCCAATTGACCCCCTGCTAGATGGTTACTTGTTAATGACCACATAGTTTTGTTTGTGTTAATCATTGTGAATAAGTGAATAAATTAGTCAGCCAAATACAAAAGTGAGAAATCAAATGTTAATCAAAGTTAGCCTGAGTCGGTCCGTTTAACTGAGGGTTAAACAGCGATCCTTAATGCAACAATCATTTGTATCTTGTTGGGTTGTTCAGTCATTGGGTTTTATTTTTTTTTAGCTCATACAAAACAAAAAAGTATACACAAAATACAGAAAAAATGACCGGAACTGTTATTACCATTTGCAAGATGAAAACAAGATTGGTCCATTGTTTAGCTTTATTAGGATTATTATTATTAGATTGATGGGTTAACATTAAGATTTGCTGGGTTAAAATGGGTTTTATTTTATGGACCGTAAACACATTTGTTTGTTCATCACTTTTTGTGGTTCCTAAATTTTTAGACTCAACACAAAGAGTGTTAAGGTTTACAGGCAAGTCGCCAGTTCAATTGGTCATCATTTCAATCCACCAAGCTTTAGCTTTCAAGTCAACCTTTACCAATAATCTGGTTGATAATGGGTTTGCATGGTTAACATTGTTATTGTTTACAATTAGGATAATTGAATAATTGCTGGCAACTTGGTAACCAGTTAAGGTTAGATCAGAATAGCGTAAACGGTTAATTAATAAAATTTACCTGGAAAAAGGTTTAATAATATAAATGTAAATCATAAATGGTATTGTTAATTATTAATTGGCTGTAAGTGAATTATTATTTATATAAATATATTTTTGATTACCATTAAACCTGTAGAAAAGCATTAATGTTATCAATTTGCTGTACCTTTGCTGTATATTATTATGATTGTTATACACCAACCTAATACAGCATCAAATTAATTATGTTTTTACTTCACTTCTTTCATTTTTCATCTTCAACATAATCAAGCAAATTGTTATCCGTCAAATTAATCCATTTAATTTTATTGTATTACCCTTTATATTGTGTTTATCATCTTATATTTTTTGCTTCTCCTCAGTCTCTTGCCATTGTTTACTTGATAATTTAATAATTGAAACAAAAGCCTAAAAATAAGTTTATATAAGGTGAATGTAACGATGATTATTATTAAAAGGTTAGGCTGATGGTGAAAATTATGTTTACAATTGTATTTACAGGTAATTTCAATGAATCCAGAGTGTTAACTTTGTGATAATAGTTTTCATTCAGAAAAGGTTAACATTTGATTAGCATTTGATTTGAAGGATTTGATTGGGATTCAAGTGAGATCTTTCCTTGTGTGTTGCATTATTTTCATGTGTGAAGGAAGTTGATTTTGTTTTTTTTACCTTCAATCACAATTGATTATTTACTGATTATTGTAATTTTCATTATTTGTTTGCCTTCATATGTAACTAAATTATGAACAATCTGAATATAATCACAGCAGGCTGTTGATAAAATTTCTCATCTCATGAATTTGTAATCATGGCAAAGAAAGGGAAAAGTTAACGCAATTTAAAACAAAACCAAAAGTACAAAGTTAACTTTGATTTAGCAGGTAAGGTTAACGAGTTTCAGTGGAATGTATTGCCTGCAATTCAATAATATTGGAATCCAAGCAAATTTTGCATGATTGAGTCAAAAAATGATAATTGATCAAACAAATCCAAAAATATCTGTAGTGGAGTGGATAATGGAGTAAAAATCTTCTTTGGTTAACATCCATGGAAACATAAATTTGTGGCTTATATTTGCCCAGAACGACCTTTTGTCGATTCGTGCAATCCACTTTGACAGTTGGAAATAAGATTCGAATGTCCGTTCCAAATCCATATTGACCATCCAAACCCTTGGTTGATTCTTATATACTTGTCCATAGTTCAGTCCAACTTTGGAACTTAGTGTTTCAATTTGAATGACGGAATAAGGTATGGGCCCTAAAGTTTGTCAGTATAATGGTACATATTTATTTGAATTTAACAAAGTATTTAAGTTAAAATTTAGTGAAAAAATAGTCAGATCCGCTGAACATGGTCCACTGTCAATAATTATCTCCAAAAAATAATGAATTTTCAATTAAAGACTTGTTAAATTCAAATAAATATGAACCATTATACTGACAAACTTTAGGGCCCATACCTTATCTGTAAGGTAAAAAATGATATTCATAACAATAGCTGATAAAGATTATCGATTGTATTTTACTAATACCTTTAATGTTGTAGTTAACCGATGAAATGATGATTTGATCATAATTATTATTACTCATCTAAACTGGATTGAGTATCGGGTAATAATGGTTATGTCACTTTGATGGTAATTCACTTTAAGCCTAACAAATTTGCCAAGTTAACCAGTTTTAGTAGACTTTAAAATTTACTTTTTGATCATTAAAACCAAATGTTAACAGCAACTTCCATCCTTACTTTGATTCAGGTGATGATGATATAACCTTTCTCTTGAGATTATCAAGCTTTATAGTGGATAATAGAAGAGATGAAATGAATGGTGATGATGATATTAATCTGGATCCAAGAGAGTGAGAGGATGATATTGGTATAGATGAAACCAAATGATCTTCCAAAAGAGTCAATGTAACTAGAAAATTGAAAAACTGACAACTTAAATTAATAGATAAATGGTTTTTCAAGTTGCTCAAAAATAGGTAAACTGTTAACTTTATATAAAAAAAAGTAAATATACTTTTTCGATATGTTTGACTCATAAATATCACTTTACCAGGTTTGGAAGCAACTTTATAATAGTCAACTGATTGATAATGATAATAATATTGATGATCAACTTGATAATGGTTGAAAATTTGCCTCAGTTAACTTTTTCCTTTTTTAAATCTCATCAAATGACCTGAGAGTTAAGGTTGACTTGACACAACTCTATTAAAGCTGTCTCCATTATAGCCATCACTACTTTGGTCAACTTTATTTTAATGGTCCATTGGTTTATGTTGTTATTATCACCATCTTGAGCGAAAATGAGCTTCCCTATCATTTACTTGATTTATCTCGCAAAATCATATCAATAGGAAGACAACTCTCAATCTAAATCATATATTACTATTATTTAAATATATTGAGGCCTTCCATGACGTTCCATGCCATCGAGTTCTCCAATGGTAACAGATCTTTTTCTTCCCTGGTTATGACCACAAACAAGCATCAAAATATCCTGTAAATGATTTTTAAGGGCAGCTCAGTAAGATATCTGCAATGAAGATGAAGAAGGTTGGTTACTTTGCGATTGCATGAAAGTATGAAAAAATATCAAGACATTTTTCCATGTTTTACTTTGGAAGTTTATAAAAGATATTTCACTCCGATGTCATGTTTGTCAAGTTTCTTTGTCTATAAGATATCAAATCAATGTTAATCTCAAATAAATTGCGATAACAATGATAACAGTTTAGGCCTGAAGGTAAATCTAATAGTCACAATCAGTTGAGAAATCAAAAATTAGTCTGAACATTTTCATACCTTCAGTATATTTTTGAGTCAACCATTAGTTGATATTTTAAATTTAACTTTTTTTGGGAACCATTATTGTTGTCTATAAGATGTAAAGACATGATGATCATGGTATATGAGGACGATAATGATTATAATGATGAGTCAAATAAACAGAATGATAACTTGTTACTTTCGTTAAATCAGGTGAAATCAAAATGCCTCAAAGCAGTTGAAAAACACAAACAAAAACAGCGAAAAACAAGTGAAACAAAAACTCGATGAAAAGGTAAAAAACAAGTTCACTCCGGGTAAAAAAACAGCAAAACTATTAATAGAATAAGAAAATAAGAAAATGTTATCTTAAGATTAGCGTTTTTTAGCAAAGATTAATCTCTTATCTCTTATCTCTTATATCTTATCTAAAGTTAACCCATTACTCAACATAAAGCAAATATAAAGCTAGGTTTGAACCGAGCTTTGTTTATTTTTCCCTGTTCTGGTAATAGTTATACTCTTTGGGTTTATCTTATTTTTGATTTTGAATTTTCAACTTATGAGTTAAATTCAACTGTCACAAGATGATGTAATTTAACTGTTAACACTGTTTTTTCCATTTTTGTTTGAATGTTAAATTGAAAATCGTTTTTTTCTGCCTTCAATTGGCAATGTGAGAGAAACAAAAATTGTCATTTGAATATTTCTGTTTTCACTTTGCAACTGTGACTCAGGAAAACAAAAACAACTTGGCTACATTGTTATCGAAGTGATTGAAGTCTTGATAAAAGATTGAATGTTGGTGATGAAAAGGTTAACATGAAGATGTAAACTTGATAACTGCAAGACCAATCAAAATGAGGTAAAAAAGGGGAAACAAGTTAACCTTTTCTTCTCCAGGCAATCTTTTTCTCTATTTTTTAACAAAATTTTCGTCTTGTTACTTTCAATTTCCATCTTTCACTTTTCTTTTTCTTCTTTCCTTTGTTTCTGTGTTAACATCTTTTTTTGCTCATCATCACCATAATCACCACCATTACCTTCATCTTGAACATCTTCACCAACAACACCACCAACATCATCTATTTAACATATTTTATCCCTTTACTTTTGTGAAAAAATATAAAGTAACCCAATTCTCTAGTGAATATATGAAAATTACTTATTCTCACTTGTGGGGTTGACCCATCAATGGATGCAAATTGAAATAAAATTGATTGGACAAGCAACAAAAATATGCTAAACAATTTGATATACAAGTAATATTTCAATTCTGTCGTTAATTCTTTCAATTTTTGCTTCAGCTTTTCATTCTTTTTTTACTCATCTTCATTCTTTTAACTTTTCCTTCTCTCAATCTCTTTCAGGTTACCTTTGATGCTTCATCTTTCATATCTTTTTATCTCCATGTGAGGGGAAAAAGCAAGAAAAGGTTAAAAACTATTGAATTGTTGGTTTGATGATTTTTCACTTTACCGCTCTGAAAGGTAAGTCAACGTAATCTATGCAAAAAATGAGCTTTCCTAGGCAAAACGTTGATAAAATTGAAAAACGAACAAGATTTTCCAAAGAGTAAGGAGGAAGAGAGAGCGATAGATGAACATAAACGACTATTTAATATGTATAACAATAGGTGGCGCAAAAGAAAGAGTCTCTTTCTTTTCTCTTTCTTTTTAATCAATGAATCTTCCTGAAGCAGCCACTTTCGAGACACCAGATTCATTATTGAAACTAATGGACTCCAAGCCTGCTGATTTCATTAGATTGGCAGCTTTACAATCAATAGCCAGTTATAAACATAATGTTGGTTTATTTTACAAAGAGGCAAGTAGATATGAATCAACATTAGCTGATTCAACTATCAAGCAATTAGACATTCTTCACAATGAAATTGACAAATTGAACATCACAAGTCCAGCAACTCCATCAGTCACTAAATCACTCCGAATAGTCTTGGAAAGGTTCAAGCTCATCATTAACATGTTTTCATGTTCAAGATTCTAGTTGAACTGTTATCAAGCAACACAACGATTATTTTCCTTCAATGACTCTATTAATTTTCATTGTATTCATTTGATTTTA